>JAOXNR010054169.1:0-12976 GCA_028571225.1 Parsonsia alboflavescens | reverse complement strand
CTGTATATGGTCAAATCTTCTACCTCAACTTCTATAAAAATCAAGAAACTAGGGTTTTGTGTATATATATTTGGTATAAAAAATGACATAGAAGATCTAGAACCGAGTATATACAAATGTAATTACAATAATAAACCTTCCGCTTTGATACCACATTAAATTCTTATTTACTCTGAAAATGTTTAAGTGATAGAGAGAAGTTGAATTTATACAGCACTCAAATCCAATATTGATTTTGCAGTACTTTTTGCCAATAGTTTCTGCAGGGATTTCAAAACCATCATTGGTATTCCATTCTCAATAATGAACAAACCACTATAAAGATAACAACAAGGGAAGGTTTTTGAAATGCAAGTTGGAGGAGAAATATTGGAGGATTCTTACAGCTATACACATAATATTATTGATTAAACCTGAGACTTTGGTTTGGACAATTGTATGCAGTACTCTAGCTAGGTTTTTGTTTTCTTCTTATTATTTTCCGGTCTTTGATTGATTAATTTAGCAAGTCTCTCTCCCTCTTTCCCATCTTGACTTGAAAGCGATATGTGTACGATAGATAAGATATGTAATATATTTTTTGTGTATGCTAAAGTTATTCCAAAAGGCCTCAGGACAAAAATAGCTTTATCAAATCATGATCTTTACCAATACAAATTGTTTAATTTGTTAATATAAAGTTTGATCGGTTCAAAGTTGTTTAACAATATTGAGAAAAATTGTGCACTGCCCACAAAGCGCAATATATAGAGAGAGCTTAATTAATTACATAATGGAAATTAAATTTTTTTTTTTTTTTGTTCTAAATGAAAAGAGAAAAGCAGAAAGCAATTCCGAAATTTTGGATGGTACATAGGCAAGTTATATTATCTTATAGCTTCTTGGTGGGAGAAATTGCTTTAAGTATATGTAATGGGTAAAATGGATACGTCCCGAACAGTCCATTCCAAATGAACTCAATCTCATATCCAAATAAAAGAGATTCAATCCAACATCTTTAAAGGTAAGTCAGTGACCTCTTGAGCTATTGTCTATTGAGCTCCTAAGCCACCGACCTTTTTAAAGTTTGGAAAGGTCTCGTTGGACCCCAACCTTTGAACCAATGAGTTCCAATCCATTTTATAAATCTTTCATGTCATGATTAAGTATCTATAACACTTGATACATATTATGAGACTTAAATCACTCGTCGTGACCTCCAAAAAAGCTCATTGCGACCATCGAATCTCACTGGAAGTTCGCGAAGATGATTTATAAGTCAGTAGTAAGCTCGTAACTCATACACCAGAGACGTGCATGACAAGATGTCTTCTATTATGAAAACTTCACAATATGATCTCACAATTATCTTAAATGCTTATTTTCAAGTGATAAAGATCAACTCCAATAAGGTAACCTTACCTAGATAACTCATTTTTTTGATATACAATATCGAATCACACACAGACTACACAAGTAATTTTGATCCAATTTACTCTCATCGAATACTGACTTAGACATCGGAATTATCTTCAGGGCGATAATTCACTCCAATGATATGATTTTTCGTTTCCGATTGTGATTTTAGGCGTCATCACAATTTGAAATGACCCGAAAAACATTTCCAAGCTCATCAGTTTGATAAGTAATATGGCATCCCAACATGGAGTTATTTCATTAGAAATATTAGGCTTGATGAAATATTATTCAACCCCTCAACTTTATAAACTTTCTAATTTATTGATCAATCGAGTTTTTATTTAATCTTTTAGATTCTCATATAGCTATAATCATTCACATAAACACTTTTCAAAGTGGTTATAAGCCGTCCCGTTTTAACTATGAAATGATGATTAGTCCACTCCAACTTCCTTTTGATATGTGCCACATTATATTTATAAATATATATATATATATATATATATATATTTATATATTTTATACAGTTTTATCACTATGTCGCACACAATAACAAGTGCCAAAGATGGGAAAAAAACGATCATGACAATTCAAAATTTCAATAGTTAAACGACATCGTTTTGAGGTGGGGTCAAAAGAGAAAAAGAAAAAAAAAAGTTTAGATTTGTCGCCATCGCCACTTCTTCTTCGGCATCCCCCAGATCAACGCTACTCACCACACCTATCCCTCGATCCCTTTCTGCCTAATTCTTCTTTTTCTTCAACACCCAACTGCTCCGATCAACCAAATCTGCTCTCCCATGACTGATCCGCAGTTATCCAATCCATCTCTCTTTCTGTTTAGATATGCCACCACCGCTTCTTTTCGAGCATTCCCCAAATCTGCACTGCTCACCACATCCATTCCTAAACCCCCTTTCTATCCACCCATCACCCCCTCCCCCCTGGCTCCGAAAAGAAAAGGGCTCCAATATCTCTACACCGTGGGAAGGAAAACTTCAAAAACAAAAATAAAAAACATAAAGCATGAAGATAGAAAAAGGCAACCAAACTATCTGCATCTAGAAACCCATTCGAACACAAAAAAGTGAAAAGGTGAAAACAATTCAAGAACAAAGAAAGCCATTTGAAACTTTCTGAATTCCAATTTCTTTTTTCAATTCGTTTCGAGAATAAAACATCAGCCCCAACCCGTTTTTCTCTTATGTTTTTACCTCTCAAAACAATGTTGTTTTGCGTCAAAAATTTTAAATCCTGAACCATTAACTTCACCATTGATGCATTAGGTAATGTGTGCAATCGCACACACCAGCACTGTTGTATGTATATATATATATATATATATATATAAGTGCAAAAGAAAAACTTAATTTATAGTAAGAAATTAATTTAAACCTTCTAAAAATTTAAGTTGACTTTTCAAATAGAATAAAGAAGAAAAATATTGGAAACATTAAACTATTGCACGGTCAAAGAAAACAATAAGATATTCCTTTAGGTACAATTTAATAAGTGAAGTGATGAGTGTGAAGATCAAAGGTTGACAGGGGCTGTTTTGCTTTCTTATGTCTTTTTTCAAGTTAGGATCACGAAACATGGTTCACCTCTAAGCATATCCTCAACGGTGGTCATGAGTTTTCACAGTAGAATGTATTGTATTTGTATATTCATATGGTTTTTTTTTTTTTTTTAACAGACCCCTATCAATTTATTAAAAAAAAAAGGAAAAAAAGAATGAAATATAATATGAAAATGTATTTAATTTACATAACACAAATAGAAGGATAATCTTCTCAATCAAATCTTCATATGGAGTCTACCGCGTATCGATCACGAATATATTGTACATATATATTAAATTCAAGAGGAAAAGATAGGACCACGGAACACGGATGAAGTTGAACCAGAAGAACAGAGATAGCATGTGAAGACTATTGGTCGACCCCCACATGACAGCTTTAAGTCTGAAATTTTGTTGAAAAATGGAAGCATAGGAAGCAAGTCTTTAGTCCTCTCTAATAACCTTAATTAGATAAAGTGAACTGAGAAGCCTATGAAATGTATCACATCAACCCTGCCCTGGTCCTCATGAATCAGTACTATGACTTCGATGCATGCTACTTGCTTATGCAACTTTCAGGAGGAATCTCCCTGCCTCCCCTCCCTAATTTTCTTTCCAGTTTTCATCTCATCTCATTGCCTGTCACTCTCTGCATGCCCATTACCTTGCTGTGTAGTAATTTTTGTATATATATATATAGAGAGAGAGAGAGGGGATAATGCTATAAAATGCTCCAATTAAATCTCTAAAAATTAAAGTTAATAATAAGTTATTATAAAAAATCAATTCTTTTCAAATATTTTTTATAAACTAAAATCGAAAAGTATAAATTAAATTTTAGGGATACTTGATTAAATTTTATTTTATTTTTTAAAAAATAAAAGACAATTCATCCTTACAAATTTAACTGGAACACTCTATATCATTTATATATATATATATATATATTTTTTTTTTTATATATATATGTCTACATAATTTCTTTGCGGTGAAATCTAAGCTGTCAATGAATCCCACTTTGTTAAAGATATCTGAAAAATATTTTCATTTGAATCGTTTATAATTAGATTTATTTCCGTTTTCTAAATTAAATAAGATATCGACACTTGTTCTTTAAAGGTCCTGTTTATGGTTGACTATTTGTTCTGATGGAGTCTCATGGTCTCGTTATTCCCAAGTTTTCTCAAGTATTGATTGATTCAATAGCCAATAGATAAATGGAAAATTAAGAATAATATGGTGTGATAATGTTGTTTTTTTATTTTATTTTTA
The DNA here is from genome assembly GCA_028571225.1 of Parsonsia alboflavescens. Taxonomy (NCBI): domain Eukaryota; kingdom Viridiplantae; phylum Streptophyta; class Magnoliopsida; order Gentianales; family Apocynaceae; genus Parsonsia; species Parsonsia alboflavescens. The sequence continues at coordinate 8,745 of JAOXNR010054169.1, read as the reverse complement.
ACTTATCTTGACCGTTAGAACCTGTATGTTCATCAAGATTAGTGTTATAATGTTATCTTATAAGGATCCCTCTTAATTTGGCTCCTTCACACGCTAATTATAAGGTCCAAATAGACATAGTACTTTTATGCACCACTATAAATACCATAGCTAGTAACTGATAAGCGGGATTGAAGAATTCTTGTATATCTTCTTTAATTTCTAAATATTTTTCAAGTTTTATATGTAGGTATTTATTAGTTATATCTGCTAGAAGACAAAAATATTCATGTCCTAAAATCAATAAATAAGAGACAGACATATATATATATTTTATACATATATTTATTTATTTTCCTTATACTAAATTTATATTTGCATATCAATTTGTTCTTATAACAATATTGTTTGCCCTGAAATGAGTGAATAGAAATATATTTTATAATGAAATACCAAGGCAGGCCTACCTACTCTATATATATAATTAAGCAACAATTAATCAGTCAGGTCAATCTTCTTCTTCTTCTTCTTCTTCTCCTCCTTCTGTAGGGCACCAATTAAGCAAGCTCTTGATTTTTCTCCACAAGCCTCACCTCCTTAGCAGATCTAAGCACATTGGCCTGATAAAATAATCATGAAAAAATAATTGATTAATTTCATTATCAAATTAAAGCAAAGAAATTAAATACTCTAATCAAAAACCCTGATTTATTTTTTCTAGACTGAGTAGGAGTTAACCCAGAAGGTTATTGGTGGAATTCAAACTCCGGATCTTTAGTCTCTGTACTCGCTACTCCACTCTACTGGAGTGTCCCCAAATGAAGTTCTAGACTGATATTAATTACCTGATCATCAGTTATTTTTACTGCAAAACCATCAACTATGACCAATGAGAATGCCTTGCAGTAGCTTCCTGGTTCAAGGTTGTTGGCTAGCAACTCATCATGCTTCTTGCTCAAGTACATGTCGAGCTCATAGGCTCCCTTCTTACTTCTGTAAATCGAATAATAAAGAGAGTTTGAACTAATTAATTAAGGTTTATTAATCAGTCATTATTCCCCCTAATTTTCAGGAAGAAGAAGGAGAAGAAATAATAATCACTTAATATCAAGGGATCAGACACGAAAACAACTCGTAAAGTGATATCCAAACCATTAATTAATCGGATTAATTTCTCAAGAAATTTTTTGAAAAAAGGTTGAAGAACAGACCTGTTAGATCGAAGGCGCTCATATTCAGGATCAAACTTCATGAAAACGAAGTAAAGTTCACCGTCATTCTCGGTACTTTTTCCGGTTTCCATCGGGTACCCAGTCAGTACTACCGATCTCACCTTTGTGTTCTCTTTTCTTGCGAGGGGGCGGTCTCTAGAGTGAAACCATAGGTGCCTATTTATATAGGGAAATATTCCAGTGCCCATGCACATTTGGTCAAAATAAATTATGGGAAAATGGGAATTATTACTTATTTATGGTGGTGGAGATTTTTAATTATGTATGTGTGGGAGAGGAATATATTATTATTGTTAATTAATGATGGATTAAGGTAATAATTTGGTAAATTAAAAGGTCTTCCACACTATTGTGTTGACTAGATGTCTATATCCATCCCCTTTCTCCAATTTACTACCCATGACAATTTAAGACATTCTCACAAGGAAAAAAATAATAAAAACAAATTAATTCTAATTAGTCCTCAGTCTTAACTACACGATTATGGTGAAAAAGTCAACTTTTTAAAATTAGAGAGAAGTGTGAAGACTTTTTCAATGTGTAATAATCTATGCATGTTTTATTATTTTCTTTTGTTTTTTTAATATTCATTTGTAATTGAATATCTTATTTTTTAAAATTAGTTAAAATTTAATTGAAAAGTTGACACATCAACATTAAAAATGAATTGAGTCAAATTTTTTTTAAAAAAATCTTGTACAAATTAAATAAGTTATTCAATTTGTTACTCCATCCATTCAGATTTGAATGTCCGAATTTGAAGTTTCATTTCTAAATATAAGTAAGTTTTTTATAAATAAAGCTCCATTGACCACCTCCTCAATTTGATGCTTTACAATTATGAAATATGACTTGGTCGTTGGTCGTGGTTCTAGCATAACCCAGATCGTAAGTTTGACTTTATCTTGTTGTATGATCTAACTTTGTTGACTTATAGTTCCTAGCAGAACAATTAAGGTGCCTGCAAACTCATTCAGACATCACTAGTTTAAAAAAATAAATAAATAAACATAAATGTCACACTACGATTATAATAATGTAGGGGATAGATGGTAAATTATACCAAAGCCAAACAAACTCCTCAATTTTTAGAAAAATTAAAATGAGATATTCAATTTTAAACCGAAAATATATTTTTTTAAAAAAATATATTTTTTACTTTAATTTTACTCGGTGCGTGTTCCTATTTGAGAAATCTGGAGTGGTTCTTCAAGGGGAGAAGAGACAATGGATGACTTAATCGAAGCCAAAATGAAAGGTCCTTATCGAAAGTGCCCACAAGGTGATGGCCAGGCCACATGGTCGGTCAAAAATATAAGGAATAAAATCCAAGAGGGCCATAATTGTCAACGAAACCTATAGTTCTTAATGGTTGGTAGAGAGGCTGTCAACGAGTTCTTGACAAACACTTTCCGATTCTTATTGCTCAAATAAATTGTCTTTTGACAAAATTCATAAATATTACTAATAAAATTGAGTTCTTTTTAATAGTTTATACTGTATCGGTTCAAGATTAAATGTTTTATTTTTTTTAATAAATTAAAAAAAATTAATTAGAGTTCATCTTAAACATAATAATAATAATAATAATAAATTTTTAGTAAAATTTAAATTAATTTAAAAAATGAAATATTCAATGAAGTAATATTCAAAATGAAAATAAATATATTTAATTTCATAAATACACGTCTTTTAGTCTATAAAGATGGACAGAAATTTAGAACAATGCAGAATAATACTCCCTTCGCTTGGAAATAAACGTCTCATGTTTCGTTTTAAGTTATTCGGAATTAAATGTCTCATTTTCTCAATTAATACAAAATTTCATTAAGAAAATTAATAATATAATGGATTAACAAACCAAATAAAACTTTTTTATTAAAATACGTACAAATCAAAATAAGATATTTAAATTTAGATAGAGGAAGTATTTTTTTTTTTAAAAGAAATAATATTACCTTTATCTTCTAGCCAATCCCTGAATCTAGTGGCTTAGACACCGAATGCAGCTATTACTGATAGGTAGGGATAGCCAAAAATATCACCGTCCAAACTCAGACTAATACTCCTGAGTTACCGACCAACGGGAAGGTTCTTCGCACCGATCATGGGCACCCCTCATGCCTTCTCCAGGTAGAGATGCCGCGGCTAGTTAGCCGATCAACGGGATCCTTTTGAATAAATCTTCGAACATAAATGTAAGGATAAATTTTTTATAATTGTAATTGACCGGAATTAAGTGAGTTTATTTGACTTAATTATATCTGCTTATTTAATTAGCTAGAGATCCAACCTACCTACATAACCCGTTTTAGCCCATGAGCTTGTACGAACTGCAGTGGTCCTTGTACTACGCGGTCTATTCTCATTTGTGGTGCCCGTTTTGTTATCCATCCAATTTGATAATTTTTTATAAAATTTCATAATTTATCCGATTTTAAAACTATTTTTTCACTCTATATTCATATTAACTTTTTCATATTTAAAAGAAAAGGTAAAACTAATCTATATTCATTTTTAACATATAGTTACTATATTGTCTGTCAACATTCAAAGCATCTCCAACTACCATTGCATTACTATAAAATCAAATTGAAGATAACAAGTACCATCATTGATGATGTTTTATTCAGTGGAAGTCAATAAAAGCTTCACTTGAAAAACGAATCCATTCTCCCTACTGAAACCAACCCATTCGATGGTGCGTTGAATTTGGAAAAGTTGTTTTTTTTTTTTTCTTCACAACACTAAGGTAGTGTTTGGAGTTGAGTAGATCAGTTAATTTTTCTATTTTGCTGTTATGGTGATTGATGCTTGCATTTTGATTCTGAAGTGTCTTTGGATATTGGTGTTTGTCTGTTTTGTATTGTTTGTTTGGTGTAAGGAAGGAAAGAAAGGAGGTTGTAAAGTGTTTCGAGATGTTTAAAGTTGGATTTGGCTTCAAAAGTTCCAAAGGCTAGACAGACCTTCAAGAGTTCAAGTCCGACCTTCAAGAGATCAATTCCAACCTTTAGGATTTCGCTTCTTTTTTTTCTGTTTTTTTTTTTTTTTTTGTAAGATAAGTCAACCTTCTAGAGGTATGATTCGACCTTCCAAGTATTAGACCAACCTTCAAGCAAACTTTTTTTCTTTTTAGGTTGAACCGACCTTTGAGACCTACCTCCCGACCTTCAAACTTTTATTTATTTATTTTTTTAACTTTCTTGATAGTTATTTTTTCAAAAAAAAAAAAAAAAGACTCTTCTCTCTGTCTATTGTTTTATTAAGTTATTTCTCTCCCCTTTTACCAATTATTTCCTATACATTTTTCTTAATATATTTTTCTTTGGATTCTTGCAGATTACATTAAAATTGCCATTCACAATAGTTCTCTAAGTGGAAGGGCATGTCCAGTAGACTTATCAAACGACATCAGTTATGAAGATTTTAAGAGAATTATGATAGATTGCGTGAAGATTAATTTAAATCAATTCATCATACAAATTGCAATTGTATCTAGATTATCTGAGGAAAATATTAAATTAATGAAAATTGAAAATATATATGGGATCAGGTATTTGAAGGGGGAATCTAATTCTAAAATGGTGGTCATTAACCAAATTGAAAGATTACATCAGTGTGGTGGTGATCATACAAGGGATGATTATATTAATGCATATGAAAGGAATCCGGATGGGACATTTGCACTTCTAAACGATGAACCTAGGCCATTTGAAAATATTTGATGATGATGATGATAAAGAAGAACATATCCGCAGTGTTGATGATGACATCCCTGACAACTCTGACAATGAGGTCAAACACTTGGTTCTTTTTTAACAATTTACAACGGATGAGGATGAAGAGGTGCATTATTCTGAAGATGAAAGCATTCCACTTGTGGGTTCGATAGGGAAGGATGCAATTTTTAACAATAAGGATGAATTAAATGCAGCAATCGATTGATATTCACTTGAGAACAGATTTTCCTATCATATGGTAACAAAAAAAAAAAAAAATGCAAAGCACATTCTTTGCAAATATTAGACAGCACAGTCAGCATTTAACCCATAAACAAACAATATCAAGAATTTAAACAATCGCAAAATTTCTACTTATCATTATCAAATGCATAATTGTGATCATCGACAATAAAAAAAATAGTCTAAAAGGAAAACTTACTTGTAAATAGTGGAAATGAAGTGTTGCAATGGCGTTGCGACTTGAACAGTTGAGTGGTCCTCACTGCTTCTTCGATAATGGCAAGGTAGCAGAACGTCCTTTGGGGTTAGGTTGTTGGAGAGAAGGGTTTGAACTCACAAAAAAGAGGGTTTTAACTTTTAACTAGCAACAAGAAAGGAGTAGGTTGATTCTCCAATCATCAATGACTACCAGAACGAGTGTAATTTAGGTGAGATTGGAATGACAGACTGCAACTCTGGAAGTACGGTTGGTAGTTATCCGTTTGACTTCTAACTTGGTTTTGCAAAGTCGATTTATTTAAGAGGCATGGATATCTTTTTCATAAAGTCTGCTTCATTCAAACTTCGAATCGAATATCTATACCAATTTAAGTATTCATTGAAAAGTCAATTACTTAAATGGATATAATTGAAATAATTTGAGAAATCAGATATAATTAAAATATCAAATTCAATTTGAATATTTTTGGACATTCCTACTCATTCGTGCTTTACATTTCCAAGTCGGGGTCGGGGAGGACTATGTGAAGCATAGGCGAAGAGCCAATTGTTGATGTAGTGAGGGGGTGGTGGTGTCGGGTCGGGGTAGCCCTCGTAGAAGCTATGACTCATTTAGGGGGGTTCGCCCGGTGAAACTTTCCTTAAGGCATTTACTCGCTTACCTCCTATACTCTTTACCTTCCCCTCTGATTCTAATGGCCCATAGCAGTCCTTCTAGTCCTTTCTTTTCAGTAAGAAATTTTAGGACGAAGTTCATCAAAACACACGTGTATCGTCTGACGGCTTTCAGTCACATGCTGACCAGACTCACTCCTGTGGACTTTGTGGGATCCACCAAAGACCTTTGGGCTTGTTTGCCAGGAGTGGCTGGAGAAAAAGAAAAAGGAAAAAGGAGAGAAAGTGTAACTTCTAGGGTCATCTTGTGTGTCTTTGTCTTGGGAATTCAATCCAGCCCATAGATGAGGTCTTGGACCGGGTCATCTAAGACTCTATGTCATTATAGACTCTAGGTCATTTTGACCATTAACTCAATCCAAGAATGGGCTTCACAGATCCGTTGGAGCAGGAAATTTTATTTAACCATTGTGCATTGTCTATGCCCATTCATTACTACCTTTGAAGATAGGCTGAGAGTCTTTTGAGAGAGAGAGGGAGAAAGAATGCAACCTTTTTGTTTGGTGTTAAAAAGTTAAAAACTACCAAAATTTTTTTTTATTATTCAAACAAAATAAATAATAATTCAATATTTAACATACAAATTCGATTTCAAGGATCACATTTGTACTAACCAAAGAGACTCATCACTTATATATTTAGTTTAAGATAACTTTTCCTTACAAATAATTCTTCTATCTCACCTCTCGATATTATGAGAATATGTAAATCATGGAATGTGAAATGATAAGTGGAGACTTATTCAATCTTTATAATTTAGACAAAGGGTACTGTTATAAAGCTGCAAACTAAGTCTATTATAGCCTTGGTAGATTATTGAACAAGACGAAACCCAGGGATCGGTTTAGCCGAAAACCAAACTATAGAAACCAAGAGTCAAGACCATTACAGATTGCATTCAGGTAACATAATTCATAAAACTGTACTAGACATGGCTTAGCTTAATTATATTTGTGCTAAGGATCAAATTCCGGGGCCTTGGTCAATGAAGTGATTGTCACAGCAGGACCTAGCAAGATCGTGGAGACCTCAACAGTAAAACTATCATACTTGAGAAAGAATTTCACCAACATTAGCCTAGCCAAGAGCACCACCAGATCTTTTCCCGGGCATTGTTTGTTCCCCACGGTTGGATTCTCGGTTTCCCTGTTATTCGACCAGTACACATATTTGAGCAACTTCTCACCGTCACCAACGAACCTATCCGGGTTGAATTCTTCGGGTTTGGTAAAGATCTTTGGATCTCGGGTCGCAAACGGCTGGTATCCGAAGATTATTTCACCTTTCTTGATCAAGAACGATGAGTCATGGCTGCTGATGGTGATATCCTCCTTGGCCGTGCCGTATTGGAATGGAACAGGTGGCTCGATCCTCAGTACCTCGTACACTACTGACTTAGTCAAGCTCATTTTGTCCAGTGATGATGGAGTGATCCCTGTAGTAGAGCAACTCGTTTATAATTAATAACTTATAATAAATTATGAAAATTTTGATAATATCTCCATCTCACAGTATATAGTAGTAGGTAGCTATCATTTTTGATAAATCAAGAACTCTTAAATGTAAGTATATTTTATTCCCTTCATCCTTAATTCTAATTTTTTATAGTTATTTTATCAATATCAAGATAAAAATTTCCAAAATTTCTTTATAAAAAAACATTAAAAATTAAAGAGAAAAAAGTATTTTATGAAGAACAATACAGAGGTTGGATAATGTTAAAAAAAAAAAGGATTAAAATAACCATTAAACTACTAACAACAATGACTTATAATAAAGCATAAGAAAAATGAGATCAAATATCTTATAATTAGGGATGAAGGGAGTATTAATAACTACTACTCTCTCTCTCTCTCTCTTTTTTTTTTTTTGTAATAAATGAAATATATATATTTATATTAACGGATTGGAAAAAATCTTTGTAATTATACATTAATAATTGCAAAATGACATATATCATAGAAAATCTTATTCAACGACTCACATTTTGAGACGATCAGAAAAATATAGCACAATTATATATATATATATATATATGTCCTATAATATATATCTCTTAGTTCATATTAAATCATATCACAAAATACCACTTGCGTTGGTCCTCCCAGATTGATGATTTAGCTTAACATGCGGACTTATGCATTTGATCCATATCAAAACTTATCATCACTGCACAAACACAACTATCATTGTTTTTCATATCGGACATGACAGGTCGGTTGAATCGATCAGATTGTGAATCGGTCATCCCTTTTTCACTAAAATCATTCTTTAAATGAAAAATCGAAATGGGTTGACAAGTTAGATCAGTGAACTCTTAAATGTAAGTATATTTTATTTCCTCCATCCTTAATTATAATTTGTTATAGTTATTTTTTTAATATTAAGATAAAAATTTCCAAAATTTCTTTATAGAAAAAAATCAAAAATTAAAGAGAAAAAAGTATTTTATGAAGAACAATACAGAGCATGGATATTTTTTTAAAAAAAAAGGAATAAAATAACCATTAAACTACCGACAACAATGACTTATAATAAAACATAAAAAAAATGAGGTCAAATATCTTATAATTAGGGATGAAGGGAGTATTAATAACTACTACACTCTCTTTTTCTGTAATAAATGAAATATATATATATTTATATTACTAGATTGGAAAAAAACATTGTAATTATAC
>JAOXNR010054168.1:0-12977 GCA_028571225.1 Parsonsia alboflavescens | reverse complement strand
GGGTTCGACCCTACTTGCCCTAACTGCATTAGTTTTGGTAGATAGGTTTAATTTGTTCGTGTTACGACGCACGATCAGTAAAAAAGGTTCATTTCTCAAGAAGCAACGAGAGAGTTTTCTTTTCTCTTTACCGTATTTTTGAAAAATCTCATCTTCCCCATTCTTCTCGGAAAAATGTCTTCCGAGTCTCTTACCCAATCGTCGTCCTTGACCCGTTCATCTTCTTCTAGCACACCTTCTCTCTATACCGGGGAGATTTCTAGGTCTCGACCTTCATTAAATCCTGACAATGAGGTATATTATTTGCCTCTAATTACTGCCAGGGCTTCTCAAGTCACGAGCAAAGTCTTCTACCCTTCGAAATTCGAGGTCTTCTCTCTTTCTTCTTTCCCTCTGAAAATTTTCAAATTAGTAGGGAGCGAGACCTAAATAGGGATGATATAGCCACTACTCATGAGTCTGAGCACCTTAATCGCCATTGTGTTGGACACATAGTCCTTCACTTGACTAACCATAGAGGAGGCATTCTTTTACCTTACCTACATCCTCTATTTTTTTGACGTAGGCCATTTTTGGAAATTTCCAACTATCATCGGGTTCATGGCGACATGCCATCTTTACAGAGTTCCAATTTCTCTAGGCCTTTTTAGGTGCTTTTTCAAATTCGGTGTCTCCATAGCCCCCAACAAGACCTGTATAGGGTGCCTTCAATTCAATAATAGGTATAATAGTATTAGGTTCCTTCCAATCTTTCTGCTACAGTTGGAATTATTCTTTTTTGTTCGCCAATCCAACCAATCAGGTCTAGTGCGAGCCCTACTCGAACTAGAATTTGAATAAGACCTTTTACAATGGCCTCCCTACTTTGTCTGGCGAGCAAGAGAGGTATGTAATTTCCTGGTCGACCTGGCCCATTCCGACGGTGAGAAGATTAGGTCAATCCTGCCAATCTGGCCAATAACTTTCCTCCATTTTGCTGGATTGGGAAGTCTAGCAGATCGCGATCTCCTTTCACCTAGGCGAACAATGGGAATTCTTCCCACTGTTAGGAAATTTTTTTTTAGTTTATAGCTTTGATTAAGTTTTCCTTAACTTTTTGGCATGCTAACATCTCTTCTTTTCCTTATTGTGGTAGTGATGAGGACCGCATGGCTACTGAAGCCCTCCACACATTCTCAGCAAGGTCAGCCGAGAAGGTCGTTGACCTTCCTAGCCCATTTGCAACTCTTGCAATGCTGTAGGTGCTCCATCTACTATTCTTGCAACCACTCCGGCCTTTGGGAAATCTTCCTTCAAGATCCCCATCCCCCTGACCCGGAGCAAGAAAGTAACAATGGCGGGTTGAACTCGAACCGCCATGAAGAGGAATGCAGAGACTGCTACCTTGGGGACTTCTAAGCTGCCCATGAAGATCATGATTTCTTCTTTTTCTTCCCCTTCCTCCCAATCTACAAAGCCGGAGAAATTGCTTAATTCGACCTCTTCGGGGATTTGGAAGGCCCCTGCAACCTCAAAGCAGGGTTTCGAACTCAATGGTTGGGAGGCTTAAGAGGTCTAAAACACTAAAGAGGTTGGGAAATTTGTCGTTAGCCTCCTACACTGATGAGGGGACCTCCACATGGGTCCCTAACCTCGTTAGGGAGTCTACGGACTGGTTTTTCCAGTGGACACACTTCTAGTCTTTTTTGATGGAGTGTGCACCTCTTGTCGATTGGGATATCTGTCGAAAACTCACAAATGACGAGTGGACCGATATACTGCCTCTCTCCAAACTACAATAAGTTTTTTGGTTTCTACATTTTTTGTAGTCATTTCTATGTCAATTGTTGTTGAGCACTGGCTTTTCTTGCTCTTTTCTTTTTTCCAAAATCATATCTTCTTGGGTGAGTGACTGAGGAGACAAATGGAGAGAAAAAAAAAGGATTAGGAGGTCACCACCTTAATGACCGAGCTCCAAGACGAGAAAGCTCATCCTGAAAAAGAAGTCCAGGAGCTTGGCTCAACCGCTGAGTAGGCCCAAACCATTAGAATGAGAAGAAGTTGTCAGGTGCTCGACCTCAAAGCTTTCACTTGTCCTCTGCCCTTGATGTTTCTTTGAAAAGAGGCGAGGAACTGATTTCAGTGGGCAATCAGTAAAAGGATAGCATTACTGACCTGGAGGCTCAGCTTGTGGACTATGATGTCCTATATGATGAGGACAACAGAATTTCTCTGTCCAAGCTGGAAAGGATTCCCAACTTCCAAAATTATGTGGAGTCCCTGTTGTGACCTCAGATGATGGAGCTATATGTGGATGTCATTTATAAGTTTCGGAAGCTTAACAGGGAAATTAAGACCGATGCTGACCTTGATGCCCAATTATACCATCCGAAGTCGATCATCCCTCTCCCATGGGCGCAAGGAAGTTTAGATCCTACGTGAAGAGGTCGCCACTGTTGAAGTCTTGGCTAAGCTCGGTCAATCTAATGAGGTTCCTTAAAGGTAGAGGATAGAACCTCTGGACCCACCTATTGAAGCTCCGACCTCTGTCAATGGCACCTCCCTAAGGTAAAATCATCCATAATTATGGAGACTTAATTAAGTATTACCTTTTTCATCCCCAGCCTATCGATTTTGATGAGACATTTGAGTTTTTTTCGAGCTACTCGTCTATCCATGGGTAGACCTCCATTTGAGAATATTATCAATTACCCCGCAAGTCCCTCAAATGCCACTGAGCAGGAGACAACTGTGGATGAGAAGGCTCTACCGAGTTCGCTGGAGGCTCCGAGTGATGATGAAGAAGACTAAGTTTTAATAGAATAGAACTTTTCATTATCTTTCTTCTTCTCACTTCATTCTCTGTAATATACAATGCTAATTTTTTAGCTTATGTTTATTCTTCGTTTCCTGTACTGAATATTTTTAGAGGTTTATTTGTCTTCATTTTAAAAATCAACGATTTCCCGAAGTGTCTTCATTTCTGCTTCAACACTTTAGACTTTCATAACAATCTTGATTGGCATTGAAACTTAGGCAAATAAGAAGAAATAAGATCTCAATAAGCTCTGCACACTTATTTATGCCTTCGCATAGACAAAACTAAAGAGATCACTACGGTTCCTTGCTACTCAATGAGCTCCTTTCAGACCATCTCCCAAGCTGTATAATGAGCTTGCGAGGTCTGGAAAGTTTTAGAAAACCTTAGGCATGGAATTTCTTTAGATGGCAAACATTCCAAGGTCTTAGGAGTTATCATCCTTTGAGATCTGCAAGCTTATAGCTTCGTCCTTTGTGAACTTCTTGGATTATGTGAGGTCCTTGACAACTTTCCTGTAACTTTGTCAGTTGTCCTTTTTTTCCAGCATCTAACCTCTTGAGGATCATTTCTCCCACTGTGAAATGCTTTTCTAGCACTTCTTATTGAAAAAATTTGTGACTTGCCTTTTATATCTTCTATTAGCTTCTATAGCTTTATTTTTAACTTCAAAGAGGTTGAGGTGTGCCCTTCTCTTCCCCTCGTTTAAGACTGAATCATATTCAGTCAATCTCAAGGACTTCATTCTGACCTCTAGTGGCATCACGGCTTCTAAACCGAAACATAAACTAAATGGTGTTTCTCTTGTAGCTTTCCTAGGCGTTGTTTTGTATACCTAGAGGATGCTTGGAATTTCTTCTTGCCAAGAAGGTTTACGAACTTCCTTCTCGAAGCCTTCTAGAATTGTTTTGTTTGTGACCTCAGCCAGTCCGTTCACTTGAGGATGGGCTATGGAGGTCAACCTCTGTCACAGAAAGTCTTAAATTTGTTCCTTCTATTATTTGAGATGATAGCTCAAGGAACCCCCAACCTGCATACAATATTTCTCCATTCAAAGGACTGTACCTTTTGTGAGGAGATTATTGCCATTGGTTTTGCTTCAATCCATCTATTAAAGTATTCCAAGGAAACAATTACGAATTAGACACCCCCCACTCCTTTTGGGAAAGGTCCTAATATGTGATTACCCCAGATGTCAAATGGAACTGACGTGCTGATTTATATATACTTTGCAAAGGGTATATGCGACTTATTTCAATACAGTTGGCAGCTCGTGCATTTTTGTATGATCTTTTCAATATCTAAAACCATTGAATACCAACAATAACCCAACCTTAGTATCTTCTTCACTACGGTTTTTGCTCCTATGTGAGATCCATATACTCCACTATGTACCTGTTCAATGAAATACTCTCCTTCTCCCTTGCTCAGGCATTTGTGTAATGGCCATGTATATGACCTCCTGTAAATTTCGTAATCTCCTATTTTCATAACGAGGTGCCTATTTTCATATTTGGCGAGCTTCTTTATCATCTAGTCAAAGGTTGCCATATTTAAGGAATTTGTAGATTAGGTATCTCAATTCTACCTAATCCTTTATGACCAAGATCTCTTCTTGGTTTATGTTGGGAGAGTATAATTGTTCCACCAATAGCTCGGCTTTTGTTCCCACAAGCTCTCAATAGACTTTAGATAGTGCATTGCTTCTAAATTTTGCTTTCTAGGTATTTGCTCAATAAGGAAATACTCAAGTTTTGATGTTATATCTCTTACTCGTTTGACATATTTAATAATATTTTCTTCCCTAGCTTCATATTCTCCTGCAACTTGGCTGGCTGTAACTTGTGAATCAGTTTTGGCATGCAATTTTTGCACTTTTAGAGCTCTTATAAGCCTTAGACCTGCTAAGAGAGCTTCATATTCTGATTCATTTTTCGAGGTTGGGAAGTTTTACTTCATAGAGTAAGGGATTCTTGCTCACTCAAGGCTGATCAATACAATTCCTGCACCTGAATTTTCCTTTTCAATGGAACCATCTGTGCACATGGTCCAAATATTAATTTCACAAGTGCTTGCGAGCTCCAATGGAACTCTTGTGCATTCTTCTACGAAGTCTAAGAAAGCTTGAGCTTTGATAGCTTTCCTTGGTTCAAAATCAATCTGATATCCTTCAAGCGACCACTTCATTGTCCCGTCCAATAGCTTGGGTTCCACCTGAGCTTGTTTTAGTAGCAGATTTGTTAATACTCTTATCGGGTAAGCTTCAAAATAGGGCTTAAACTTCCTTGAAGTAAAAAGAATCCGGTATTGGAATTTTTTGAGGTTTGAATATCTAATTTCAGGTCCTCGAAGAAAATGGCCTACACAATATATTGGAAATTGTAAACCTGACCTTTTTACTAGCAGCACCGAGCTGACTGCCTTCTCTGCTGCAGTTAAGTACATCAAAATTTCCTTCCTCGACCTCAGGGACACTAGTTGTGGGGATTTTCTCAAAAATTCCTTCAACCTCCCAAAAGTTGTCTGAAAATCCTCTGTCCACTAGAAATCTTTGGGCTTTTTCAAGACATCATAAAACCTTTCTCCTTTGTTAGCTATATTGCTGATGAAGCATCCCAAAGCTGCCATTTTTCCTATTAAATTCTGAACTTCCTTGATGCTCCTGGGAGGTTCCATGTCTAGGAGAGCTTTTATTTTATTAGGATTGGCATCAATGCCTCGTTCTGATATCATGAAAACCTCGAAGGTACACTTTTCAGAGTTGAGCTTCATATGAGCATCTTTCAGCTTCTAGAAAGTTTCCCTTATGTCTTCGATGAAGTCTCAAAGGTTTTGGACTGGATTACAATGTCGTCCACATACACTTGAATGTTCTTCCTGAGTTGCTTCTTGAAGACCTTGTGCATGGCTTGTTGGAATTCTGCCCCTGCATTCCTTAAGCTAAATGGCATTATGGTATAGCAGTGGGTCCCGACCTCTGTAATGAAAGAGGTCTTCTCCATGTCGTCTAGAGCCATTGGAATTTGATGCTACACCTTGTAGACGTCCAAGAAAAATAGCCATTGGTAACTAGCTGCGGAGTCTACCATTTGATCGATGCTCCGGAGCGGGTATCAATCTTTTTGACAAAATTTATTCAGTGTGGTGAAATCCACACATATCCTCCACGCTTCTTCTCTTTTGGCACAACCACTGGATTGGCAAGCCATTCTAGATAGACCACCTCTTTTAAAATTCCAATGCTAAGAAGAGCATGGACTTCTTAGGCTATGACTTCATTTTGTTTTGGAGCAAAGTTTCTTTTCTTTTGGTTTGCCAGTTTGACTCCTGGCCTAAGCCTGACTTGTGCTTTGTTATCCTTCTATCAATTCCTTCAAGGTCAATAGGTCACCAGGCAAAGACTTTCAGGCATTTTTAGAGGAGTCAACGAGCTTCCCTTTAATCTTGGAATTCAACTGTTTGCCCATCTTGATCCCTTTCTCACGGAATTCTAAGTTGAGAAAAAAATTTTCTCCTTTGTTGGTAGCCTGGATTCTGAACTCATCATTCTCCTTTGGAAAGTCGATGAAATCCTCCCGCTCGGGCATTGCAAAGGTCTCAGCATCCCCTTCATCGAGGTAGCATTCTGCTATTGTCTATCTGTCTCTTTCTATAATGATTTAGGTTTCTTCGACCTACATCCTCATGCAGTAGCTCAACAAGAAGATTTCCACTATTAGGTCCATGACCCCTCTTCTTCCAAGAATTGCATTATAAGTCCCCAGGGCATCAACCACCAACCAATCCATAACCTTTGCGACCCCTCTACCATCCATATAGACCGTAGTTGGAACATGTAGAATCCCCTCTGCATAGGTCGTGCTGCCATTAAAGCTAGTCGAGGCAGTGTCTAACTTTATCAGCGAGCTTTTATCTATGCTCATTTGGTCGAATGCCTTTTTGTACAAGACATTCACTGCACTTCCGATGTCAACTAATATCTTACGTACCAAGAAATCTCTGATCTGGAATGACACTGTTAGGGGTTCTGAATCTTCTCCCCGAGCTCTCTTCAACCTCCTTTCGATGGTATTTATTTCTCCGATCATAGGTCTCTCGTGGTTTGTGGCTACAAGGGATGGATTTGCAGGACCTGTATTCCTAGCCGGAAATTCTTGTAAGTGGCCCTCCTTGACCAGACTCCTAATTTCTCGCTTGAGTTCAAATTAGTCCTCTGTGAGGTGGCCATGATCCTTCTGGTAGTTGTAGAATTTTGCGATGTCTCTCTTGGCCAATGGAGTTTTGAGAGGTCTCGTCGGCTTTAGCAGACCCTTTTTTTCCATGATCACCAGTATTTCTGCGCTTGAGGTCATCAGGGGAGTTGTTACCAAGTTTGGAATGGTCTTCCTCTTCTTATTTGAAGGTCCTCCTTTCAAATGATTATCCTTCTTCTCTTGTTTAGATGACTGTGAGCTTTTTGGTTGCCCCTTATTTTCTTTCTCAATGGCCGAGGCAAATCTAAGAATCATCTTCTAGATTGCTATGCCTTCAACCTTTATTAATTTCTCGAGGAATGTTTGTAGCTCCTTCATGGTCGTTACTGGCTCTTTCGCTAGCTTAAGAGCTACATACCCCCCTCTTGCGGTCCTTGTTTAAAGGCAGTGATGTAGATAGCATCGTTTTTTTGCTCAATTTCCACTGCCTCGTCTTTAAAACGACTGTAATAACTTTTTGTGCTTTCACCAAACTTTTTTTTGATATTGAACAGATCGTTGATGTCTTTTTCATATCTTTTGTTGCTCTGATAATTCTTCAAGAACAGGTCCTTCAATGATGTCCAACTTGAGACACTTGCCTCCGGAATCCCTTTAAACCAAGACTATGCCTTCTTGGTCAGCGTAGACCGGAAAGCTCGACATTTGACATGATCAAGGTACTCGAACATTTCCATGTTGGAAACATATTCATCTATGTGTTGTAGGGGCTCCCCTGTGCCGTCGACTTTTGCCTCCACTTGCGATGCCTTGAATCCTAATGGCATTTGAGTAGCCTGGATGCTATGGACAAATGGTGAAGGCTCCAATAGGTCCACACTGCTCTGTATCTCCTGGTTCTATTCTTTTCCTGATTTGTTGGGATATTCTCTCTCCTCAATGGATTCAGGGCTATCCCTCAAGCGTCGCTGCCTATCCTTTCGATCAGGCCACGTTGAGAAGGTGTCCTTTCTCCAGGAGGAGTTCTTTGCAAGATCCCTTACTTGTTTTGACTTGTTCCTTGTCACTAATCTCATGAAATGGCGGCTTGATTGAGTCTGTCGCTCAAGTCATAACCCCTTCCATTACTTAGGGTTTCTCTTAAGTCAACCACAGGTGGGACTCTTTCACCTTGTGATCTTTGCTGTGCATTGCCTGTCTCCTGACCTCCCACATTGGGCTGGAGATCGTTTCTTATTTTTGAAGGTAGGGTTTGGTCAGGTTGTGTGCAACCCTCTTGATCTCAATGTAGTTGTGTTTCCCTTAGAGATGGAATAGGAGTACAGGCAATGGACATGTTATCTCTTCTAACCGAGATCAATTCTAGGGCAGCCCCCATGTGTTCAAAGAGGTCGGTTGGGACTAGCACCCTACTTCTCCCTGTTCTCTACAGTTTAGGGTCATTGGCATTGTTATTCTGATTAAGGAGGTCCTGATCTTTTGTTCCACGCGCAGGTAGGTGGTTCACCAAGACCATCCTAGATGGTTTGGACCATGCTGGTCTCTGTTGTTCTTGCTGATGGGCTGGCCCTGGATTATTGTTATTGTCCTCCATTGGGACAGAATCTTCCGGCACTGCTTCTCTAGTGCACAAATTTGTTCTACTAGGAGACCTGTCATGGTGTGGTGGTTGAAGGCGCATTGGCTGCTATCGAGTCATCACTATCCTTGTTTGTCTTTTGTTTTTGTGAATATGGAAGAAATCTTGTCTTTAGAATGTCTTCAAACAGATGGCGCTAGAAATGATAGAGCTCGAAAATGATCTCCGGGTCACCCTAAACCGTGATAACACCTGCAACTGCCACCTGAAAGGGAAGATTAGATCACCGGAGTGGGTTGTCGCCTAGGGATAGCTCCGATGCCTATGTCAGTATTTTGAGAGAGTAATCTTTGAGTAAATTAGCTCAATGTATCCGGGAACAGTGCGTGTTTCGATAATATATATCAAAGAATAGGTTACCTTGTTGGTTGTGACTCTTCAATTAGGTGAAAATAGGAAATTAGGATAATTGTAAGATCATATCGCATCACGCCAATTGCTTCTAGAATCGTGGAGTTTCCCTAAGTTGGGATGCCATGAATGCCTCTGGTCGGGAACTACAACCTCACTAACGACATTTAAACCAACTTCATAACTTACTTGTGAATACAAAAGGTCTCAACTATCCCATTTAGAAGGTTGTGATGTATGTTAGGAGTCGTGGACATTAAGTTGTGGCATGAAAGATGTATGAGATAGATTGAAGCTCATCGGGTTGAAGATCAAGGTGCAATGAGACCTCTCCTAAGCTCATTTTAAGGTGACCTGGGAGGTCAGTGGGTAGAAGTCGCTGCCCACCTTTCCTCTTGACTTGTGATTTGGACTTTTAGGTGTTCAGATCAGGGATTGGGCGTGTTTGGATTGGTTTATCCTGATTGTTTCTGTTTCTCCCATCTATATATATAAAAGAAGTGCAAAATATTTATTTTTTAAAAATTGTGTGCTATTGTTTGATGTAATGATTTTGCGGAATAGAGATTAATTGCTTAAAATGAAGAATTTCAGATATTCTTTTCTTCATACTTATATATTGTTATAAAATTAGTAAAATAAAATTACTAAAGAAAGAACTGGTTACACAAGTTAAGCAGGAGTAGTGGAAAAAAGAATTACATAGTAATGAAATGTGAAACTCTTTCAAGCATCAACAGTAATATTTCATCTACTGTTGATGTATCTCGAATTCGAGTCATTCCTGAATCAAAGTGCTGCTGCTCACCTCTTTAAATTCGTAAGGCTTGACCTTCCGTCCCATTTGACATTTGGGAATCATTTGAAAAAGAAGAGATGATTTACTTAAATCTGAAGATGCTTCCTGTCGCCTAGCAGTCCACCAAGTCCACTGAAAATTCTTCAACACAACACAGACTGCACTCTAATGTACTCTTTGCCCTGGGATAAAACTCTGAATTTAATGCATGGTACCATGGGATCAGCAGCACGCTTTTCCTAATGGTCTTTATTCTTTAATACCAATAATCATTATTCCAATTTTTTAAAATTGATTTCTACATATCCCAGATTCATTGAATGCTATTTTGACCTTTTGAGATATGATAATACGTGAGTTAAATTATAATTATTATTAATGGAAAAAACGGTTACGATGAACCGATCCAAACTTCGATCCGAATGCTTAAAAGTCTAAATCAAGAGGAAAGGTAAGTAGCGTCCTCTTCCCATCTTGGAGCTCACCGGGTCGAAGGTTGAGCTCCAATCCATATCATATATCTTCCATGTCACGACTAATCGTCTGCAACTCCTAACATACTCCATGAATCTATAATCACTCAACACAACCTTCTAAAAGGGATAGTCGAGACCTTTGGCATTCAAAGGTAGGCCGTGAAGTTGGTTTAAAGGTCGTTAGCGAGCTTGTAACTCTCGACCAGAGACGTGCATGGCAAGGTATCCCATTTTAGGAAAACACCATGATTCTAAGAACAATTGACGGGATACGATAAGATCTCACAATTATCCTAATTACCTACTTTCACGTAATTGAAAAGTCATTATCAACGTGGTAACCTATTATTTTATATATATATATATATTATTGAAACACACACTGTTCACGGATAGAGCTAATTTACTCAAAGATTACTCTCTCAGAATATTGACTTAGTTATCGGAGCAATCCTTAGGGTAACAGCCTACTCTGATGATCTAATCTTCCCTTTTTGGTTGTAATTGCAGGCGTCATCACAGTTTTGGATGACTCGGGAGATCATTTCCGAACTCCCTCAATTATTATTATTATTAATTTCTTAAGAGTATACAAAAATAAATAATAATGATGAGTTAACAGCACGTCGGATCGGAACAGAGCAGCGTGGTTGAAGCTGGGCAGAGCAAGTGGCAATGTTCATGACCGAATTGAAAGAAAGAAATGATTGAATGGCACCAGAATATAGCTACAAATTATGCATAAATCTAGCTGCTCAGGTTACCTGAATATAATATGCAAATAAGAAATATATGGAAGGATGAACCAAATGGAGTACAGATCAAAGGGGATAGTGGGTGCTGCAAAGCAGTATAGAATCCATACTAGTGTGTGGGCAGGTGAATGGTGATGACAGGAGTGGGATGGGATGGTCTGGCATAGAAAAGCAGAGTAAGAGACATTTTTCTTTTCTTTTTTCTTTTTTTCTTTTCTAAAGATTCAAAATCACAAAAGATATGTACTGACCCTAAACACCCTTTTGCCTAGATAACAAGTTGCCCATTTTTCACATTGGAAAGAGGGCACTTTGCCAAACCAAATTCATAATGATGTGGGTAATATATAAATAAATAAATAAAGTATTAATTTCAACATTTGTATCAATCAAACTATGATTACGAGTGTTGTATAATTATGGAGCATCAAAGCAAAGAGGAAAACCTTTTCTTTCCTGTGTGCTTAATCTAAAAGAACCTTTGTTAATCATTCAATACCTCTTGCTTAATCTAAAAGAACCTTTGTTAATCATTCAATACCTGTATGTCCCGTAATAATTCTTATTCTATGTTCTAACCCTCATCTCAAACTCTTAGTGCCGATTGCTTACTAACATGGTTTCCTCTGGTGTATACCATACACGGAAATCATTACTTTTACCCTATCATGATAACTTGGTAACTAATGATAAATCCAACATTAACCTTAATCTACATATTGAGAGTTTTAATTTGATATATTATACGAGCTGAGACGCTTAATAACAAAAGAGAAATCTCATCCAAAAATAGCTCAATCGAATATACAATGTCAGCACTATTCATCAATCTAATACTGTTCATTACACATTCCACTTCGAAAGGTCATAAACTGACTATACCACTAAACAGCTATATAAAGAAGCTAGCACCAGCTACTCAGATATAGGACATTTACTACTCAAAACTCATACACTCGCTTTCTCTCTATCGAAATTAACCTAAGCTTCAAAGAAGTTTCGAAAACATTCTCGTCACTCTGACTCTGCACTGTGCAAGAACAAGCAAACCAATATGATTCGAAACTCGGGGATGGCTTACCCAATACCTCAGTCATCTGAAACCAAGATTTGCACGCAACGTCAAACTCATTAGTTGTTTTTAATAATCTTTTCTTTTAGTGTTGGTGGGCGGAAGAAGGGGGACCCCCTCGGAATTTTGTGCAAGTTTTGAACCTGTCCACAAAGTTATGGTGCTCATATAACTTTTCCCCTTCACATATCTTTCTTGACTCCATTTTGATCTTCCTTCGTAGGCATGGTATCGATACATATACAAAACAAAATTCTTATAAGAATTTGGACCACATCTTCATACACCTCTTGGTCTACATCATCAATATGATCTAGAAGGTATATATATGTACCTTCCATTTTGAAACCTACGAATAATGATATTTCTAAAAATTTTCACTTAGATAACATGATATGAACTATAAAATGCATCTGAAGGGATATAAATTAGGAAAATATTTATATGAACCTGATTATATGGGGACATGAATTTTGTGGTCAAAATTGAGTTAAGTCAAAAAAAATTCCACACATATACTTTTTTGTTATTTTATGTTTTGAGTCACACATTTAATTACTTAATTTGATGTAAATCACTAGGTTTATGTGTAGTGATATGAACCGAAGTCTTTGACAGACTTTACCCATAAATTAAGTCCATAAAAGAATTTTTCAATATGTATTCTCTCGTTCAGCAATTAAACATCCCATCTAAATTATTTGTATATTAAAAAAAAAAGGGAAAATGGTTTAACATAATTTATTTATTAATATTATTATAATATTAATTTCTTAATAAAACATAATTAATTTAAAAAATGAAGCACACAATTTCAAGCCATTCAAAATGAAATATGAGTGTTCTTTAAAAACGTAAGGGAGTATTTTAAAGGTTACTTGTTAAGTGTGCTTTG
>JAOXNR010054167.1:0-12979 GCA_028571225.1 Parsonsia alboflavescens | reverse complement strand
GTTTTGAAACTTCTCCTGAAGCCTCTTGGACCTACGTGGGCCCACCTGAATATCTCCCTGGGCTAGCTCTGCGTCAAGTAACCAAAAAGAAATTCATAATTAGTTTTCTTGAGAAAAGGTCTAGGTAAAAAATGATTCATCACATGACAAGTGGTATTGATGGCTTCCACCCAAAAGTATTTTGACAAAGAGTTTTCACAACACATAGTACGTGTTATCTTTTGCCAGGTTTGATTCTTTTTCTTTTTTCACTACACCATTTTGTTGAGGCGGTTTAGGAGACAAAAAATTATGTGCAAAAATTCATCACAAGATGTAGGAGAAATTCTCTACCAATACCACTTCTAATGAAAAACCAATTCGCAATTAAGTTTTGAATTTTCTTCGAGATACAAAACCATCAAAAGCTTCATCCTTTTGTGCAAGAAAAAAAATCCAAGTAAAAATGAGAGTTATCATCAACTATCACATAAAAATATTTCTTTCCACCAAGACTGGTAGACTTCCTAGGACCAAAAGAATACATGTGAAACAATTCGAGAGGTTTTGAAGTAGAAACAACTCTTTTTGGTTTGAAAGAAACCTTTGTTTGTTTACTAAATTAACAAGCATCACAAATTCTATCCTTTTGAAAATGAATTTTAGGAAGACTTCTAACAAGATCGTGCCAAGACAAATCATTATGCAAATCCATACCGACATGATTAAGTCTATGATAAAACAAATAAGCATCATCATAATTTATAGCCAAGTATTTCATGTCAAAAGAGATATGATCATCAAAATAAAGTGTGTAAACATTGCAAAAACTCATTCTTTTTTAAAAAGAAAAAAGAAAAAGAAAAAGAAAATCTACTTTTCCAAGATCTTCATTAACAATAGAGCATGAATCTTTTCTAAAGACAATGTACAAGCCATTATCACAGAGTAGACTAAAGCTCAACAAGTTGTACAAGATTATCAATTAGCCACACACTTTTTAATGATAGACAAAGGTACCTTACCTATGTTGCTGACTCCAAGAACTTTACCTTCTTTACTATCACCATAGGTAAGAAAAAGTCCATCCTTGAGAGTGAAATCTTCAAGTAATGAAGCATTTTTGGTCATTTGCCTTGATCATCCCCTATCTGGGGACCATTTTCTGTCATTGCATTTGATTTCTTAACTGGACTTCAGGCATACCCATATCAAAGTAGAAGAGAAAACCTTGGCTACCCAAATCTTTTTAGGTCCTTGGGGTTTAGTGGTCATATGATCTTTGATTCTCCAAATGGATTTAATTCCATATTCAAAATTTCTTTTATCATGGCATTTTGAAACAACACGACCATGTTTGTTACAAACACTTGTTGGGCATAGTATAATATGAAGTCTGAATGAAGTGATTTCTAACATGTGTATGCTTGTGGGTAAGTAAATATCCTAATTCATTTTTATCTTCATAGATCTTTTGAACACCAAGTAGTTTATCCAAATTATCCTTTGCATGTGTGAACTTAGATAGACAAGCATTCAAATCATCAAATTTCTTTTTCAACAAGTCATGCTCCATAAGTAATGTATCAAAAGCATTAAATCTATCTCAAAGCTCATTTTTCTCAATGAATAAGGAGTCAATGGAGCATGTAAGTTGATTTTTGTTCAATTCTAACTCATGCAACATTATTAACAACTTCTTCTTTTCATCTTGAAGACAATTGTTTTCCTTAATTAGATTCTCCAACTTATTTCTCAAGATCCCATCCCATTGGTTCAATTTCTTAAGTCCACCAAATATTTCATTCAAGAAATCATAACGATCATCATTATCACTATTACAATCATTTTGGGAGATGGAATCTTTTACCTAATCATCGAGATCCCTCAAACAAATTTTGGCCATTTCTTCTTGTTCGTCATCTTCTTTTCATCACTATCAACTTGATTTGCTTCTTTATGTGTCACTTCAAGTAATTTCACATTCGATTTGCGGATTCACATCCACTCACTCTATTATATTCTTTATCACAAAGTGCATAAGAAATGATGTTCACAGATTGATAATTGAGACTTACTTTCTTTTCATCTTCATCATCAAATTCTTCTTCTCTTTTTGGCATAGTCATATGATTCTCCATCTTTTCAAGGACAATGAGACCTTTGGAGATATTATTCAACGATTTATAATTTACAAAGATAACATAAACACGAATGTTATTTTTCCAACACTTATAATTAATTCCATACAAAATAGCAGGCTTTTGAATAAAAGAAAATTCTACGAAAGATAGATTCTTTAAAGAATCCATAATAACTTTTCCTTCAAGGGGTGTAATCCAAAAAATAGAAAGCCTTACTCATATACTAGATGAAAAACCTTGTGGGTGGGGGGTGAATTAGGTATTAGAAACTTTTTCAAATCGAATTTAAAAATCCAATTTTAAATTAGAAAACTATGTTGGTTTAGGAAAAACATCAAAGACTTGGTATGCAATAAATGCCACACAATGAATATCAATAAGAGAAAGCAATAAAGAAGACAGTCAAGCCAAGAACACAATGATATATAGTGGTTCAACTCGCCCTTATGAGTCTACATCCACTACCTAAGGTTTTCTACCTTAGAATTTAACTCAAATCCACTAATTTCAAAAATCAATAAAAACAAAGGGCAACAAACCCAAGTTTTACTTTCAATTACAAACTATTATAACCTTTTCCAAAGATTTTGAGTGACAAAGAGAACCTAGTGCAAATTGAAATCAAACTAGCTAGAATCACTCTGTCCAAGGGTTTTGTATTGCAAAGACAACCTAGACAACCAAGCAACAATAAATCAAACTAGGATCACTATTTCCAAGGATTTTGTGTCACAGACAACCTAAAAAATACAAATACAAGATATATAGAGATGAGTTTTAGAAGTATTTCCCTTTAAAATGAGATATTACAATGAAGCTCTCTCAAGCACCTTCATGGATGATTCTTGATTCAAGATGTAAAAAAGAGTTTAAATCTTTGAAACTGAATCGATATACAAAAGGAGTTTAAATCTTTGAAGCACAACTTTTCTTTCAAAGCTCTATTGGTGCTGGTGATGGAGATCGAAGAGCAATCTTGGAATTGAAGGACTCATGGAAGCTTTCATATGAAGAGAATATAAAAATAGAGTTACTTGGCTTCAAATATAAGGTTCTCTACTTCAAGTTCAACCATAAAGATGGAGCTACAAAAGGGAACTCACGGAATGGAATGAAGAGATGCAAGATGAAGAGATTGATGTGCAATTACAAGAACTTATACTTTACTTTGAAGATTACAAACTTGGAAGGAAGCTTCAGTACAAAGATTTATATTTCTAGTTCAAGCTTGAAGAAAGGATGAAGAAGGCTTGTGAAACCTATCTTGATACAACCACAAACATGTCATTTCAATCCAAGGAGATTGTATCAAAGAAGGGCGAATAAAACAAGCAAAACAAGAGAGAAAAAGCAAAATTCTAGAACGTATCCGGGCCTCTGTCCAGCCCTCCTTCCGGAGCCAGATGGTGTCAATTTGGTCCCTCAACTTCCAGTTTGGTCCTTAATACAATCTTGACTCAATTTGGATGGTTTGACTTGATTTTTATAAACTTTTCTTGGTCTTTTGAACTATTTTATAAGGTTATTAATGTCCTTTGACCATTTTAAGACATAGATTAGGGCTTCTTATTTGTTAGACTATAAATAGTCTCTTATTGTAATAGTTGAAACCAACTTTTCTACAAACAACTTTCAATCAAATTATGAGAATCCTTTTGGATCAAAAAAACATTTTTCTTGAGTGTTCTTCTAAGACTCTTCTAGGATTCTTAGTCTAACTACTTGGGGTTTTCAATACTTGGCTAGAGTGTTAAGTTGAATTGATGAAATTCAATCCATTAGTTCATGTTGGAAGATAATATGATCAATGGTTTCTAGATTGAATCTATTACATGAAGTCCTTGGATTTGTTTTCAATTTGGTGTGTTTTCAATTTGTGACAAATGAAGAATTCCCTTATTATAGATCACATCATGTTTTTGGTATCAGAACTTAGGTTTTTCATCAAGAGGTTTGAATATCTTAGTTACTTTCTTTGTTTAGTGTATAGACCTCTTTTGTTTCATTGAAAATCTAAGATCTATTGATGTTTTATGTTTGTTCCTTTACATTTATCCTACTTCTCTTGTGATCCTGTTGTGATTGTGTGGATTTTTCCTAAGGCCAAAAGCAAGAGCCAATTCAATTTGTTTGGTGATTCTACTTCTTCTACAATCTCTACAAAAAAGAGAGAGAGAGAGAGAGAGAAATCAAAGATCTCCTTAGATGCAAAATTTTGAAAATATCAACCAAAAGAAAAACCAAAAATTCGAAATCATGCTTGATAATGCCTTGTGAAGTTGAATTCTATTCGAAAAATTGATGAACTTGATTGGTAGATATTGAATTGTGATCTATCGTGTTGAATTACCTATTTGCCTATCCAAAACTTGTTATTGAGGTAATTGAAATAATTGAAATTTGCTGAAAATTCGATCACAACTCTTTGTCCTTGAGGTGTTTGCCAAATTACCTATCATCTATTTTTCTTGAATTCCAAGTGTTCGATCGTTTACCTTATGCTCATTGACCATTATCTTTGCAACTCTTATCTGTTTGAATCTTATATCTTGGAAATTATCGACTACTTGATTTGAGTTTTTGATATTTGATTTTACATCCTTATTAAGGTAACTGCATTACTTTTTGAGTTAGTTAAGAAATTGAAGAAGAGTTAAGAGAGGTAAAAGGGGTAAGGGGGTGAGTATATTAGAGCGAGAAAAAGCCCATTTTAAGAGTGATACATGAGTGAATTGTGAGGAGACAAATAACCCCAATTTTTGTTTGTTCATTTTGTAAGTAAAACATGACAAGAGAAGCATCTTATTCAACATATGTTGGAGGTAGTGATAAGAACAATGCTGTTACGGCTTCTTTTAGAGAGCAGTGATGGGTCAAATGACTAAAAACTTGGTGGAACAAATGTCTAAAAACTGGACATAAGAAGGGGTTTGAGCTCAATGTTTGAAAGATTGGAAAGAACCATAGATAAGCACACACCTAATCCTCCTAAAAACCATGTGCAACGAGGAAGAGGATGTGGAAATCAACCTACTTCCTCAAAGAAGTATGCACCACCAAGATTAGTTGATAGAAAAGATATAAAAAGAAGTCTACCAAGAAGGAGACATGAGTATGAGGAGTACAATGGTAAAGACTGCTACAACTATGAAGTTGAGAGAGACCCATGGAGACAAAGAAGGGGTGAGAATTCTCATTCCTCTTATAATGAAAATGTTGAACCATTAAGGCATGAAAGATATGTGGGGTTGAAAATCCATCACAATTGGGAGAATGAAAGACAAATGTCCAATAGAAAATTTTCATATAGGAGGTCTCATGGAGGATCAAATCATGGTATTTCCTCAACAATAAAAGAAATGGAAGGTACAAAGAAGTCTCAAGAATGTGTTGTTAGAAAAGAACAAATCCAAGAAGATCCTAGAGAACTAAAGAGAATTGATGATCTTGTGAAACTTCATGAAGGGAATAAACAAAGAGAAAATCTATCTATTGGAAGATGTGTCATTTTTGAGAGAAATAAGGAAAAAGAGGAGTTGGCAAGTAAGGAAATTGGGAAAGAACATGAGGAGAAAAATGAGAGAGAGCTTGAGAGAGAAAAAGAACATGAGAGAAAAGAAAAAGAAAAGAGTGAAAATGAGATAAGAACAAAACGAGTGAAGCTTGAGAGAGCAAAAGAACATGAGAGAAAAGAAAAAGAAAAGAGTGAAAATGAGATAAGAACAATAAGTGAATAAAAATTGAGCTTTCATGAAAAAGAAAATTGTTGTGAGGAAGAAAGAGAGAATAGGAGTGCTTTAGTGAGATGCAAAGAGATTTTTATCCACATTTTTAACATCAATCATTCTTTTTCTAGTGTTTCTTTCTCTAGGTTACAAGAATTTGAAGGATCAATCAAGGTGAAAGAAGACAAGGATCAAATGAAAATGAGTAAAATGTTAAAGTGGTACACTCTTATCTCTACACTGGTGATAGATTGTTGAAATCTGAGCATGAAAGATTGCCTTCTCTGGCTAAGTGTGAGTGTGGAGATGCTTCTGATGTTCATAATGATAGAGATCAAGCCCCTGCAATGCCAATGGATCCTATTACAAGAGCTTAGGGCAGCCAAGATGAAGAGATCATCGGTGACGTTCATGCAACACAAGGAAGAACAACTTGAATTTGAAGCCATTTTCAATGAGATGAAGTTTGATGAAGGACACTCAATGAATGAATTCAAGTTGACAATGATCCAAGGACTTGAAGAAGGAGTTTCAAGTGAAGAATAAGGGCTTAAGGTCAATTGGAATCAAGTATAAGAAGGCACAAAACAAAGCATGGAAGAGAGGATGAACAAAGGACCAAAGTGGCCAAGGAACGCACTAATCTGTGCAAGTGACTAGCGTGGGACAATGGTGCCGGTGAGCCCCAGAATTCCGCTTGCAAAAGAATCAATCTTCTAGTTCTAACCGGTGCCATGACTAGCGTCGGTTCCCCTTATTTCCAGATTTTTCACTTCGATTCCAAATGCGATCTTGACTTGTTTTTTACGATTCCACTTAATTTTCTTGCCTTCTCTATGTCTTTTAAGCTATTTTAAAGGATCTTTAATGTCTTTAAACCCTTGGAAGACTAGACTATAAATATTCTCTTGTTTGTAATTTCCTACAAAAACTTATGACAAACAACTATTCCATTGAAATCAATTGAATTTCAAGATCAAACTTGATCTTTTTATGAGTGTGCATTGAATTCTTCTTAGGGTTCTTAGTCTACTACACCTTGGGCTTTCAACTTACGTTGGATGAGGTATTGAATAACCTTTACAAATCAAGAGGTTAGTTGTTATAGATCTCCTACAAAGGTCAATATAATCCCCCATAAATTTTTGATGAGTCCTTTCTATCTTTTGATTGATTTGTCTTGAATTGTATGAACCCTAACAACCTTCATTCTAAATCAAGAGCAATAACATCATATTTTGGTATCAGAGTGAGGTTTTCATTAAAGATTTGACTATCTTTACTTGCTTTCTTGTTTAAGTGTTAAGATCATTTTTTTTCTCTTTGAAATCTTATGATCTTATGTGATTTGAGTTTTATTCTTTACATTTATCTTAGTTCTTCTCTTGTGATCGTTATGTGATTGTGGGAATTAAGCCTAAGGCCAAAAACAAGTTATAATTCTATGTGCTTGATATTTCTACTTCTATCCTCTATCTCTACAAAAGAAAAACTCAAACAAAGAAAGAACAAAAGCTCAAAAAAACAAAGTATAAGAAAAATTCTGCACCAAGTGCCAAAGAAGGAGTGAGAAATCATTAAGTTGTTGAAATGGGTTTTTAGCCGATTTAGTCCCGTAAATTTGGATCGAAAAACAATTCGGTCCCTTAAGTTTTTTTTCAGCCATAACGATCCCCATGTTTTTACAAATAGCCGGAATGGTCCCAACCATCAATTTTCGACCACTCGCACGGCGGAGCAGGTCACGTGCATGGTACGTGAGAAGTAAAATCGTCATTCCATCATAAAAAAATGTCGTTTTAAGCTGGGTTTAAAAAAAAAAAACAAAACAAAACAAAATTCCCTCCCAATTTTCATCAGCACTACTGCTCTTCCAATACGAATGAAGAATGAATGAAAACCGTCTTCTGGATCTCGACCCATAACCCTCTTCTGGGACTTCGGGTGCGCAGATAGAAATGACTCCGTGGTTCGGCCATAATATGTAGACTTTGCTCTTCCAGGAAAAGTTACAAAATTCCAACCGAAAGGTGAACCCCCAACAACGTATGTGCCTTCCAGTCGACCATCTTCAGTTTTCTGGCTCGTTGAGCTACTTGCAGAGAAAAGTGGCTTTGTTTCAGCATGCCTTGCAAATATCCTGTCACTACTTGGCCTCCCTACACCATCTTGGATGTCACCGGACAAAGAATTGCTTGCCGACAAATTCTGATATTTATGTACCACAACAGTTGCTGCCGTGATTTCTTTGTATAGATCCATCACAATCTTCATCTCTGTAAATTACATAAGCAAAAAAAATTTTTTTTTTTTAAAACCCATCCTAAAAAGATATCATTTCATGATGGAATAAGGATTTTACCCCTCACATGCCGTGCACGTGACCGGTTCTTCTGGGGGAGTGGCAGGAAATTGGTGGTTGGAACTATTTCGACTAAAAATGTGGGAGACCGTTATGGCTGGAAAAAAAACTTAACGGATCGAATTATTTTTTGATCCAAACTTATGAGATCAAACTAGTTAAAAACCCTTGTTGAAATCAAGACATAACCAATTAATTTCTTTTATTTTGTAAAAAAATCACCTCATTTTTGTATAATCTTTCTATTTAAAGTGTTCAAAGAATTTAGATAAACGTTCTTTTTTTTTTTTTTTTTTTTTTCAAAGAGAACTCGTTATGGCGAGGAGGCAAATTCACCCGCTTACCAAATCAAATTGCTATAGAGTTCAAATAATCCTCCAAGAGATTGCCCAACCATGTCTCAAACTCTCTTTGCAACTCTTCCAACCTTCGGCCAAGCACTTGGCTACTTAACAATTTGAAAGACGTTGCATAATTTTCCTTTTCAATGGTAAAAAAGGAAATTGGGTTTATTTGGACAAGGGTGCAATTTTAAAGAATTGAAAGGTACATTATGTTTCAGTTTTTAAAAAAGTTGTTAAGTTTTTAAGAGTTAAACTCTTATTTGATGAAAAAAGTTTAAAAAGTTTTGGAAAATATCCAAAGATTATAATATCCTTAGGAAAATATTCAAAGACTTATTATAGTAAAGATATATTTTTATTACCATTCAACTTTTGTCCTTAGATTTTTATTGTTGTCTAACTTTTATCCCTTACTAAATATCTTGTCATATCAAACATTGTCTGCAATGATATGTGTTATTTTTTAGATTTTAATGAATTAACAATATACAATTTAGTCTTACTCTTCAATAACTAATTTATTGTATGTCATTTCATTTTTATTCAAGAAATGAAATTCTTCTCAATATTTAATCATTTAAAATTCTTATGTTAATTTTAGATATTCTTGATTAATTCGACACATTATCTATCTTATTCTATCCTTATTTGTAAAAACTATTTATTATTATGAATAAAATTAATTAAAAAAATAATTGGATACCCATATTGCTACAAATAGAAATCCAAATTCACTCTCAATTGAATCATCAATTTTTATTGGTTAAGAAGAATTTCCTTTTTTTGAAGAAAAATGAAATGACACAATAAATTAGTTATTGAGGGAGTAAAAATGAATTGCATATCACTAATTCATTAAAATCTACAAAATAACATATATCATATATTATATAAAAATAATGCACGGCATGAAAATGCATTTAGTAAGAGATAAAAGTTAAATAACAATAAAGTTTGGAGATGAAAGTTGAACGTTAATAAAGTTTGAAGGCAAAAATTGGACAAAAAAATGTTTCATAAATGAATTCCGTTAACTCTAATGGATAGGATAGACGGAATGACATATGATATACATTTCAAAAATTTAAAGTTTGCTCTTAAAAAACTTGAATTTTCAGAAAATTGAGAATTATCTAGGATCTCTGGCGCTTTTCTTAATAAACAGTGTTGGATTAATTAGGTCTGCCGACAGATCTGATTAGCCTCAGGAGAAGGGCCTCGCAACCCCTAAACCCCCAATTGATTAATTATGTCCAACTACCAGCTTCGACTGGTAGGCCAGTTGAATGCCTAGAAAGGTCCAAACAGCTACGAAACCCTACCGATACATCTCCTTGAGGCCCCCACTTGGGTCACAAGCCCGCGCAACCGAGCACCAAGCCCGCTCCTTTTCCCCCGCAAAACTTATGTACTGCAAATTTTCCTCTTGATTAGCGATGTGGGATTCATCAGTAATCGAAAAAATAAGGTTTTCAACTATAGCAATTATAGATTGTTAAATTTTCTGCTTTTCAACTAAAAGGAAATATTTTTTCCTTTCAAAATTTAATGTATCTATTTCTAATTTTGATTGTATAAATTGAATATCTCATTTCTTAAAATAAATAGACTCTTAGTGTAAAGTCTTATTAACATGGGAATTTTCAAAAATATCCAAAATTAAATCAGGTATTTCAATTATACCCAAATTCTCAAATGTTTTCAATATTTCCCTATTGTCCAATTAAATTTTCACTGAGTACCCAAATTGGTATAGATCCGAATTCGAGAGGATTTGAGAAGGTTGACCAATGGAAAAAACACCCATGCCCTTGGTGGAAGTCCAACGATCAAGTTCCTTCCTTCGATCCGAGTTGTTGCCCGTCCCTCAAACGAACCAAAACTCCATTTCAACTACACCATTGCTGGAGCCGAAGAACAAGTTTGGCTATTATCTTCTTAAACTCCATCACCACCACTGTCACCTACGCCGTCTGATAGATACAGGTAAGTTTTAGTTTTAGATTTTTTTTTCCACGTTTAATTTGTTTGTTTTTTTTCCATTCCACGATCGTTTAATTTCTTTGCTTTTGAAGTGATTATGGATGAGGTTAGGTCGATTTCGATTTTTAAAGTCGGTTTTTTTTTTCGGAGGAGAAAATCCAAAACCAACCCTACCTATAGTTGTTTCAGTTTCGAGTTTTATTCAGTTATTCAATGGGTAACTGAAATTACCCAACTTTTAAATGGTCCAAACTTCAAAGTATAACAAAAACTTACAATAATTATACAAAAATAACTCTGAATGATTTAATCTCCAAATAGTTCACAAAAAAAATAATTTTGGGGAATTGCAATGCCTCGTTACTTTTTAAACAAGCCATAAAAAGCATCATTTATCAAGGTAAAAAAAAAGGGATAATTTCAGAAGAAAAATAAAAATTATAAAAAATTCCAAGAAAAAAGGGTTAATTTCATAATCTATCAAATAAAAATGGAAAACATTAGGATAAAATACTAAGAATTAGAAGAAAATTTAAAATTAAAAGAATTAAAAAATAGTTATTATTTCATAAAATGCAAATATGAATTAAAAATAATGGGGAAAAAAATATTAGTGTCGAGAAAAAAGAGGTAGTTGAAGAAAAGAATAATTTTAAAGGAAAAGTAAAAATAAAAAAAATTCAAAATCGTACCACCCGGGGATCGAACGTACGACCATGGGTAAAAGTCAAGCATTCTGCCACTGAGCTAAGACAATAATCATGATTTTGAAATGGTGTTTATATTAACAAAACGTTGATTAACCGACGATTTTTCTGCACCAGACCGAACCCAACTCCAAGTCAAGTTCAATTTCAAACCAACCCAATAACCGAAAAACCCAATCCATTTCGGGTCGGATCAGGTGATTAACCGACTTGATGCTCACCCATAGAAGTGATAGTGTTAATTAGAAATTTATGAGATTGTTGTGGTGTGCATTGAACTGAGTTTAGATTTTCAGTTAAACTATTTCCATTTTTTTTTTTTTTAGCTTCTTTTTGACGGATGATGTTGAGACTTTGTATACCAAATGATGTTGAGACTTTGGAATGGATTTGGGGAATTAGAATTTCTAGATTGAATTGGTGGAAGGTCTGGTGATCACACCGAAGGTCAATATTATGGATTAAAGGTCGGGTTTAGGATTCGAAGATCGAAGGAAGACTTGTCAAAGTTCAAAGTTGGAGAAGTCCTTCTTCGACCTTTAGATGCTAAAACTGACCTTTAAACCAAAATATCGACCTTCGGTAGGATTATATCAACCTTCGTTGAAATTTTTTTTATTATTATATTATAAAGTTTTCCAAGTCTTTCTTCGATCTTTGACTGCTAAACCCGACCTTAGAATTAAAAATTGACCTTCAAACCAAAATATCGACCTTCGGTAGGATTATATAGACCGTCGATGAATTTTTTTTATTATTATATCATGAAGTTTTTCAAGTCTTTCTTCGATCTTCGATTGTTAAACCCGACCTTAGAATTATAAAACCGACCTTCAGTGGGATCATCCCGACCTTTGGTGATAACATTTCAAATGAAATTACCAGCAATTATTTTCAGAGTTTAGAACTAATTCAAGGCACTCAAAATCCAATTGAAATAACTACATATATATATAAGGAAGAAATGCATAATGAAATGAGAAAATAAATTCTTACATTTTTGTGATTAACATTTTAGTAGTATTCTTAAGTCCAAAGGAATGCTTCAAAACCCTTTCTAGAAATGTAATTGAATCTATGCATGTCCAAATCAATCTCAAAATAGTTATCACCCTGCAAAGAATATTTTATAAGGTCAAATATATCTTATAATTAGCAATCAAGAAGAATGACTTAAATATCTTTTATTTTACAACCTCCATGTAATCTGAGTATGGGAGCCTATGAATTCATTTTTTTACATATCCGAAAACCCAAATTGCTGACTTTGCTGATGGAGGTTACAATTTCTCAAGAATGTTGACACATATATACGGTTGAAAGCTAAAACTCCATATATTATTAATCTTCTCTCACGCGATGTGTCAAAATCATACTATTACTATATATATATATATAGAATTGCTATAAAACAACAGTTGGAGCGCAACTGCCAAAACGACTTCGTTTTGGCGGTTGCGCTCCAATTGCACTCCAATAGTTGCGTTTCATAGCAATTCTGTGTATATATATATATATAGAATTGCCTTGAAACTCAACCGCTGGAGCCCAACTGCCAAAACGACATCGTTTTGACGGTTGCGCTCTAGTTGCACTCCAGTAGTTGCGTTTCATAGCAATTATATAAATCAGAATTGCTATAAAACGCAATAGTTGGAGCGCAACTGCCAAAATGACGTCGTTTTGGCGGTAGCGCTCCAATTGCACTCCAATAGTTGCGTTTCATAGCAATTCT
>JAOXNR010054166.1:0-12980 GCA_028571225.1 Parsonsia alboflavescens | reverse complement strand
AAACAAGTTTCTAAATAAAATTCTATCTAATTAAGGAAATAAAATTATTAAACAATCTTGATCTTGCTTGTCTACTTATTCTGCGTCAGCAACCTCCTGAGCTTTGTTGCCTATTCTTTCGACCAGGTTTTGCCTAGGATCTATCCTTTCTCCAAATAAAGTTCTTAGTGAGCTCCAGTGCTCATCAAGACTTGTAGCTTGTTACAGGCTTCTAGAAATTGCTACTTGGTTGAGTCCATCTCGCAGGTCATAATTGAGACCATTGCACAGGGTCTCTTCGAGGTCAATCACCGGTGCGACTCTATCTGCATTGCTTCTTTCCTAGATCCTCACCTTGCATGCTTCCCCTTATGTAGGTTCTGCCCTGCAACCTTCATCATTTTGATTTTGGACCTCTGGTACATCTCTTCTTGCTATTAGAGGTAGGGGTGGCCCTAGATCTAGATCTCTAGGCCACTGTGCTTCCTTTCGAGATGATGCGGGACTACGCCCAGTTGACACAGAGTCCCTCCTACTTAAGATGCCTTCCAATGCTAAAACCATGCATTCCATGAGGTCTGCTAAATAGATACATGACTTCCCCTGGACCTCTGTGGTCTTGCAGTATTGTTGTTGTTTGGATTCTAATCTCTTTGTTCTGTTTCTCCTTGCCTAGGGGAGCTGTCCATTGGATTTCTCCACGAAGGTCCAGACTGTGAAGATCTTGGTGGCACCGATGGGTCAATTGGTGCAATTACGTCATTACTGTTCTCATTACGAACTAGATCTTCCGGCACAATTTCTCCAGTCCATAATTGAGTTCTTCCTGGTGGTCGGCCATGACGTGGTGGTTGTACAAGTGCCAATTGTGATCGTATCATCACTTTTTCGATTTTTTTTTTTTATGTGTTTGGATGAAAAAAAATTTGTTCAACGTGTTCTTCCTCACAGACGGCACCAGAAGTGATGGAGCTTGAAAACGACCGTCGGGTCACCCCGAACAGTGATGACACTTGTAATCACAACCGGAAAGAAATTAGATCACTGGAGTTGGGTGTCACCCTGAGATAATTCTGATGCCTAAGTCAGTATTCGATGATGGTAAAATGGAATCGAATCAACTTTTTTAATCTGTGTGTGATTCGATATCGAATCAGAAGTTACCATTTTGCTCGAGTTACTTTGTTGGAGTGAATCTCAATTACATGGAAGTAGGCATTTAGGATAATTATGAGATTTTGGCACCAGAACACTAGGAAAAGAGTGGTCAATGTTAGAAATGGTATTGAAATCTCCTTATTCATCTTGAAGATCAAAGCACTCTCATTTTCTCTTTCTTTCTCATAAGAATTTTCATTTTCCTTACTCAAATCTTTTCTCTCAATGACACTCATTTCTTTTTCAATCACAATCTTATTTTTCACCTGATTTTTCATCTCACTTTGTCTCTCAGGTTCTTTTTCACTCTCATTTGAAGACTCCTCTTTCTTGGCATAGAACTCTTCCATCTTTTTGTTTAACAACAATTGAACATTTTGGATTTCTGGTGGTGTTATTGAGTTCAAATTGACACTTCTTCCATCCTTCTTGAAACTATACTTGTGCTTGCAATCATCATCTATAGCACCTCTTTCAACTTGCCAAGGTCTCCCTAGCAATAAATGAGTTACTTGCATACGAATTACATCACAAAGCACTTCGTCTTCATACTTCAATATGGAAAAAGGTATCCTAATTTGCTTGTCAACCAAAACCTCTTCACCCCCATTCAACTTTTGTAGCATATAAGCCCTTGGATGGTTCTCAAATATAAGCTCCAATTTATCCACCACATAATACTCACAAAGTTCACATCACTCTGATGATCAATCATCAAACTACTTATCTTCTCAGAAATGAGGCATCTTGCAATAAATATGGTCTTCCTTTGATCATCCCCTTCATGAAATGTAATATGATCAACAAGTTTCTTCACTTCACTAGGAGGTTCTTGGATCTGCACCTTTTCAACAATTTCTTGGGGTCTCACTTCAACCTTCTCTTCATTTGTGGTGGAGGTATCTCAACTCCTTGGCACATTGTCTCCCATGTTGGACAATAAGAAGTTTTATGGCCATATTTATTGCACATGAAACATTGAAAGTATTCATCTCTAGAGGATTGTGCTAGTGTCTCACTCTTGACTCCAAGATTCACCTTTACCCCTTGCACCTTGGGCTTAGGTTTCTCTTTTTCAGGCCATACACTTTGCACTCTAGTTGATGAAGAAGTAACTAGACTTGAGCTTTCATAATTTCTCACATATGATGATTTCCTTTTCTCCAAATTCCTTTCAAATTGGGTGGCCATTTGTACCATTTCCTCAAGATCAACAAAAAGGTATGTTTCTACTCTTTCTTTAATCTCCTTTCTCAATCCTTTGAGAAATATAGCCATTGAAGCTTCTATATCTTTTTTAATGTTAGTTCCCTTCATGGCTAACTCCATTAGTTTCAAGTAGTCCCCAACACTCTTGGAACCTTGAGTAGTGGATATGGATCTATCTCTCTTTGGCCTGTCCTCAACTTCAAAGTCATAATAGTCATGTCTACTTCAGGAATGATTTACTTGTTGACTCCCTCTTCCAATTCTTCCATTTGGCACACGCTCCCTAGAAGAACAAGGTTTAGATGTCTCCTATCTTTCTCCATAATAAGTTGCTTGAGATGATGATTTAGCCATGATGTACCTACAATAGAAAACAAGGAAAACAGGGGATATATGTATATCCTCACTTCCACTCGTGTATATCACTCATTTAATGGCTTTTACTCTCTCCAATGATCTCACCCCTATCATCTTTTTCCACTGTAGCTCCTCTTTCAAGTTCTTAAAAAACTCACAAGCACATTGCAAATCACTTAGGCAAGAATACCAAATTATCCACACAATTCAATCAATTTGATCTATTGATGATCACCAAACAAGAACCAAGAGAATAGAGTTTCAAAGAAATAAGGTCAATCAACTCAAATCAAACGAATAAACACTTAGAATCCAAGAAAATAAATGATAGGCATTTCATCAAACACCTTGAGGAAAAAAATTGTGATCTCAAATTTTGATATGTATAATTCAATAATTCAAGCCTTTGATCTCAAATTGGCATAAATAATAGGCAATTCAAAGCCAATTTTTCAACAAATCAATCTATATTCAACAATAGTTCAATAGCACATGAGATATGAACTTGAATTCAACAAACCCAATGAATTTTCACTCTTTTTTGACACTTTTGTGCAGAATTTTTTTTATGCTCTATTTTTTTG
Organism: Parsonsia alboflavescens; assembly: GCA_028571225.1. Taxonomy (NCBI): domain Eukaryota; kingdom Viridiplantae; phylum Streptophyta; class Magnoliopsida; order Gentianales; family Apocynaceae; genus Parsonsia; species Parsonsia alboflavescens. Next base: position 9,693 of record JAOXNR010054166.1, on the reverse strand, counting down.
AGTTTTTGATCTTTCTTTTTTGAGTTTTTCTTTTGTAGAGATAGTGGATAGAAGTAGAAACACCAAACACATAGAATTAGCCCTTGTTTCTGGCCTTAGGCTTAATTCCCACAATCACATAGAGATCACAAGAGAAGAATTAAGACAAATGTAAAGAACAGAACACAAATCATCATAGGATTATAAGATTTCAAAGAAAAAAGTATGATCTTAACAGTTAAAACAAGAAAGCAAGTAAAGATAGGCAAACCTTATGATGAAAACCTAGCTCTGATACCAAAATGTGATATGATTCTTGAAGGTAAAAGATTTTAGGATTCATACATTCAAAAATCAATTAGAAGAAAAGAAGGACTCATCAAAGGTTCAAGAGAGATTAGATTGACCTTTGTTGGTAATTCAACAACAACGAATCTCTTGATTGGTAGACAATTCAATAACTCACCCCAAAGTGATTTAATGCCCTAAATGAAGTGGCTCAAGAACCCTGAGAGGAACTCTCAAGAGCACCCATGAAAGATCATGTTTGATCTTTAAAATTCATCATTCAAAAGCGGTTACATGTTTATAGTTTGTGGGTTGTTTAGCTATTACAAAGAGACTATTTATAGTCTTAGGTGTAAGAAGCCCTAATCTGTGTCTTACAATGGTTAGAGGACCATAAAATCCTCTTAAAATAAGTTAAATGACCAAAAGAATTGAAGAAAAGTCAAGAAAAATAGTCAAAAGGGTTGCATTAACGAAGCAGGAGAGGGGGCTGTCCAGTGCAAAGCTCAGGACCAGATCATGTCACAGATAGCTATTGGAATTGGAGGGAAAGACCCATCCAACACGATCTCTGACACCAGGTTGTCACTGTAGCGTGCTAGACATTATTGTAGCATTGCGCTTTACCATGTCATTAGAGTGCTCTCAAGCTTTCTCCAAGCCCAAACTTGTTCAATCGCCCCAAAATCATTCCTAAGCCTTCCCACATCATTTCCAAGGCTCCCAAGGGTGTGTTCTTCATTTGAACTCTTCTCACCATCATCTTCAAAGTCTTGAATCATCAAGAAGTTGTACTCCTTCTTTGCTTGTTCTTCATCAAATTTAATCTCCTTGAAAATGGTTTCAAAATCAAGCAAATCTTCTCTTCCATCCTTGTATTCGAAATTCAAGTCTTTGTAATCAATCTTCAAGTCAACATTTGGTTCATTCATTGCAAAGTAATGACTTGAAATCTTCCTCAATCTCTCGAGCTTGGAATGAAGGTCTTTATAAACAACTTTTCTTCTATGAATCTACAGTTCATTGAACTCCTCCATGAATGTCTTCCGAGGTGATTCCATTAATGATATGGTTTTGGGATTTCTTTGTTGAGATTGCTCCCTCTTCTTAAATCATCCAACAATAGCTATAAGACCAACACACCGACTAATTGCCCCGGGTCACTCTACATCCTGACTGTTCATTTTTTTGGTGGGGTTTGTGGTGTTTTTTGCTTCAGGTTGCCTTTGTTTCGGTTTTCTGCTTGGGTGCATTCTGTTTTCTTCTTTTTCACGGCCACCATGGGCTATAACTAACCTATGGACCATGTGAAGTTGGAAGGTGTTGGTTATACACAATGAGATTCTAATAAAAATATTGATATTATGGACTTCGAAAGGTCCTTGACTTCAAAAGAAATGGCATCTTTGTTCAGCTGTCGTTTGCTACGGGCATGCGAATTCTCTAGCGACACCACTGTTTTTCCCTGCTAATGTTTCCATGCATTAGTTTGCAAATTAATCATGTAGGACATATATGCTGCGACGTGAGTGTAAGTGTTCACTATTATATTAGTTACTATATTCTAGATAGGATTATAATTGTTATTTGATGTTAGATTGTTAATTGATGTTAGATTGGATTAGAGTTACCTAGTCTAATATAGATGGATTAGTAGTCTAATTAGAATTACGGTTTAGGTGTTCTTGATTTCTTTATATACATGTATTTTTATTTACAATTTCTTGAGTGACTTCACAGGAAAATGCATAATCAATGACGTATGTAGAACCAAAATTTTTATAGGGGCAGAAAAATATATAAGTACACTAATTTTAGAAAATAAATCTTTAACTTAAAAGTACATCCTTCTCTACGTACTTCATTTGTATAAAAATGGTGTTTCCTTATATTCCTTCTTTTTTTTTTTAATTCTTTTCTTCCTTATATACATTTTTTTTTATTTCCTTCTTTGATTTCTGCATCTCAGTTTCTATATATATTGTGAATATTGTATGAAATAGATTTATTTCTATCCTGCAAAATAAGACTGGAGATGGAGATATTTCGTCACCTTAATTGTATTTTATTATTTTTCTTTAACTCATTGGATGAAAAATAAGATTCATTGATTATGTACCTCAATATTTTGTATTTTATTATTATTTTTAATGAACTGGTACGGATCCCCTAGATCCCACAATAACAGGTAATTTATTTAAAATATAATATGTTGTGTTAAAGAATACCTAATCTTGTTGTACTATATTTATGCATGCATCTTCCATATTAAGAACAAGTTGAAAAGGGAAAATTGGGGAGCGGTATGACGAACTGGAACACATGGACCTTGCAAAAGATTTTTCAAATAATGAGTTTAATTTACTCAAAGTTTTGTTTTCGTAACTAATGGATGAACTTATAAATATACTTACATTATTATAATTAAATTGAAGAAAAGGTTAAATTTTTGACATTTTAGGTTAGTGAAAAATAAGCATGTGGCATTGGCAACTATAAATTGATTCAAGTTTGTCTCTCTTCCTCTATCTCTCCATCTATCCCAATTTCTTCAAAAGAAACAATTTGTTTGATTAGCAGCAGAAGGTTCATAGCCGAAGGTATGCCCTCTTATCAAATTTTTTCAATCCCTTTTCATTCTTTTAAATTACATAAGAAAGGCAGTTTAAAATACATGAAATGGTAAAATCTGCCATAGGTTTTCTCTTTTAAGGAGATCTGCAAATCTCAAATTACCCCATTGACTTTTAAAAGTTAGTTTCAGGTTCTTTTATGCTTTAGGTTTATGATTATTTTACTCAGGAAAAGGTTAAAGGACTTCAATTCCTTGTTAGTTTCCTTGGAGATATGAGAAGTTCAGGGTTTTGAAATTAAACACAAAAGAACTGATATCACGCAATAAATTTTAGTGATAAATGGTAGAGGATAGAATAATCCGTCCATTGGTTCAAAGTTTCAGAAAAAAATCTTTGACAAAAAGTGTGTACATTCTAGAGGAAAATCTTGCCTCATTTTTCCCTTGAGAAAAAGTGGGTGACAAGTAAATTTTCAATTCTGTACTCAAATATGAAGAAATATTACTTTTGAATACTTTTGAATTACTAATTTTTTTATATAATTATATCAGTATTTGAGTTTTGTTAAATATTTCTAGTTGGAGTCAATATCCTAATTCAAATCATAGTTTTTATATTCAAGTATATTTTGTTACCTTATAAATATTTTTTTTTGTTTGTAGTTACTTGCATTATAGAGTTTTAGTTTTAGGGGTTTTTTTTTTTTTTGTCTGTAGAGTTTTAGTTAATTATAAGTATTTTCAAGATATATTTATGATATTTTCTTCTTTATTTGTAACAATCCAGCTCCATTCTGGGTAACCATATGTTCTAAAATAAAAAATTAACAAGCCATTTTTGCCCATAAAATTTTTAGAAGCATATGTGTATATCATTAGCTCTAAGAATTTTTTAGATACAAAGCAAAATTAAAAACAAAATTTGCATTCATTGCAAACTGAAGTATGTTAAGAATTAGAATAAATTATGACACTGTTAATATGCCATTAGTTATATAGAAATCAACTAATACTAACATTTCCGGCCTTGTACAGATACTCAAGAAAACTACAGTTCAGATCCAATGAAACAAAATCAAGACCTTATCAATGAAGCTAATGTAAAGTTAACCTATCATTAATTCTATGTTTTTCTATACCATTTATGTTTTCTATACAGATTGAGTTTTCTTATGTCATGGCAGATTCTCTCTGTCTCCTTGACCTTACAAAATTATGAAAGCCCTCAGGTATACATATCTTGTTCATTCTTAACTGATATTATGTCAAATTAATACAGAATCGATCATGGGAATTAATATATCATGTTAATAAACAAAGTTTGGAGTTATTACAACCTTTATGATGGGAATTAGTTCCTTTCTTTTCACATCAAGGTTTATTTGTTTTAGGAAAAACCTCGGAAAAATATTTCAAGGAATAAAGCAGAGGCTGAAATTTTCCCGGTAGCTTTCAAGATTATCAGATTGCCGAATCAAGTCAGTGATTTTTATATGTACAAGGTAAATTGTCATATAGTATTTTGTTTTTGTTTTTTGTTTTTTGTTTTTTTCGATACATTGATTAGCACAAACTAAATATTTTTGACATAGAAGGATTGAGTAGCCTGTAATCACCTTATGATTACATGATATATTTTCTCTCTTTGTTTTAGAGGGTCACATTAATTTACACAATTTGTAGCTGTTATATAAAGAAGATAACCAATATTCATTCCTCATGCAGGTTAATGAGGAATGGGACAGCAACCAGACTTATGACATTCTTCATGGATGGCAACAAGAAATTCGACCCCGTGAAAATGGAAGAAGGGATACTGTAAGATTAGTGTATATTCTGAATTTCATTTGCTCATGTACTTATAAGCTACCCTGTTACTTTGTTTTTGTTATTATTATTATTATTATTATTATTATTATTGCTGTTGTTGTTGTTGCACAGTTTTATAGACATGCTAAAAGCAATAGGCAATTCCGATCAATTAATGAAGTGAAAAGGTATATTCATCGTAATCTAACACCAGAATTGGAAGCACAAGAGCCGGGGGAAAACAACATTCCTAAAATTCATCAAGTGAGTTGAGAAATTGTTGTGTAATACTTGCAATAAATGTAATTAATTTTATTTCTAATATTTAACAACATTCATATTGATAGGCTTTTGAACCGGAGAGATCTCTGCAGGCACCGGTAGTTACATCGGAGACTGACGAGGCAGCTCCAAATGCTTCAACAGTAGATCAATGTACTTATGGAGCTTTCTTTTGTTTCTCATTATTTATGGATTTTGCATTATTTTAAATTGGATTTTTCCTTTTTTTCTTGCCATTGATGATCTTGTTTCCTAGCTACTATTTTAAGAACAAGTAGAACCCACAGTTTCCCAGTTCCATTTCCATTACTTCCATAAATTTCTTCCGGATTAATGAGTTTTCATGATTATATTACATGCAGTTCCCTCACTGGAAGAAATTGAGGCAGCAAGAACATTGATTGCCCTATGCAACTCGGGAAATTCAAATATGATGGACTGATTAGCTATCGTGATCATTCTGCAATTCCGGGCACTTTGAAATGGATTTATAATTTTCAATTTCTTCAACTAGGACTTTAATTTGAAATTTAAATGAGAAATTGTTTCAACTTTTCTTATTTTTTGATGATTAATTAATTTCCAAACCCTCTTTAATTTGTAGTATTCTGCATATTCCTTTGTGCCATGTCGTGGTTTGTTTAAATATATATCTATGTGCATAAGCTGAGGCTTTTATATATCACTTTTTCTATACTTATGATTTCAATTGATAAACAGATAGTTCTTTTTTTCTTTTTTGAGAGAACATCGCCTTTAATGATAGGGGATATGGTAAACCCCTACCTATTCATTAAGAAAAAAATATATTTAATACGTTACTCTGCAAAAAGATAGAAACAAATTTGCTTCTTACAATAATGTACTCTTATTAAGTCTAAAAGAAGGAATTTTCTATCATGCATGATTACAAAGACATATGAATGAAAGGGTATCAATTGAAAATTTTGCTAAGCTATTGCAACTTGATTTGCCTAACGAAACACATGAACTACCCTTTTTGAAGAAGATTATCTATTCGTTTGCTTTCATAGTGAAATCTCCTTGGAACCTGATAATCTTCATTAATCAGGTTGACAACAAATTTAGAAACCATTTGAATAATTGCCCTCGCCCAATTATTTTCCAAACAACAGTGTAAACATTCCTCTAATGCTGTCATTTCTGCTCCAATTGAAGATCCTTCTCCCGGGAAATAGATAAGTGTTTATACCTAACTAGATCCCACTTGTTTGAAAAAGAAAGAAAGAGAAAATTCTATATGGTACATGCATTTAAATATGTAAAAATATAGTATTCCCCTCGTCTGGAATTGAATACCCTATTTTGACTTACATGTATTTTAAAAAAAAAAAAATTGAGGTTCATTTTAACGTTGCAATGTCATTTTTCTTAATAAAAATTTCACTGATTTAGGAAACAAGACATTTAATTCCATACAATCCAAAATGGATAATAGGATATTCAATTTCGGACAGAGATAGTATTATTTATTTCAATAATTTTATTTTTTCAGAAAATAAGGGTAATTTGTATGGGCAAGAGTGTTAGTTAGAATAACTTGGAGATAAGACAAACATCCATCAGTTAGATATATTCTGAGTAATTACAAAATATTTTCAAGATATATAAAAACATTAATTATTTCCTAAACTAGTAAATTTTGTAATGGTAATTCCTGCAGCCCGACTGGGTACTAGAAGGAAATAGTCTTGTTGGAAGTTATGACTCGCTACAGACATGAGCACAATGGTTAATTGGCATAGTTTTTGACTTTCCATAACATGCGTGATGCGGCTGGGACCATCGGGTTGTTAATCGATTGGCGGAAATCGGTAAATCTTCATCGGTTGATCTGCAAAACAGTAGAAGAAATTGGAAATCATCCCAATTTCCCTCCGATGTCTGCACACTTCATCTATGGCGGATGCATTTTCAAATAATTTTTAGTCAGTCTTAAATAGTGTTCTATCTGTACTTTTACACAAGATTAATTCTTGTTTCTTCAGTTTGTAACTAAGCAGATATGTAGATTTATTTCGTTAATGGTGTCTGAATCACCTTACCGTTGATGGTCGATTTTTCAATCGCAGTGGTCGTTTATCCGTTCGATCCCTTCTTGTTTGATGTCGAGGCTTCTAAACTCTGAGCTTTTTGTCAACATCGTTTTAGATACATTTAAATTCGAACCTGGAAGTTTACTTAAGGTTAATTTCTTATGTTCTTAATTTTACTTAGTATATCAAAATTGCAGAAAAATTTTTACAATCTATAGGTTAAACTCTTGGTGTCCAAATTTTATTTTAAAACTGTGAAAATTGCACCACATAAACTATATACATAATATGCATTTTATATATAAGACATATATCAGAAGATGACAAAAAATTTTCTATCAACTCCAGGAAAATTTCGGCCAGCAGAAAGACTTTAGTTAATTTTCTTGACTTTCTTGACAGCACAACCTATAAAATAAATGAAGTTTGGACAGCACAAAAAAGAGGACAGCAAGCTGTAAAAATGTCAGGCAACTCTTAATTACTTGTGTAATGAGTATGTACTTTGTATTGACTTTCTTTTCAGCCAAGATTAGTATAAATAGGAATGTTTAGAAAGCTTGAAGGGGGGAGAAAAAACGAGAGAAAAAACCAAGAGAGGAAGAAGGAAGAAAATTTCAGCCTTTATACTAATTAGATTTGTAAAAAATTTCCAACTTTTGTGTGTTGTAAACCTATACTACTTTTGTAAGTTTTCAAGCATGAGTGAATAAAATCATTTCCTTTTCATTCCCAATAGAAAGAGTATTGTTTTTTGTTCTTAAACTTTGGTCAGTTTATATACAAAAGTTCTCATACACTCTATACCCAAGTTTCCTCACGCCTAAAGGTAGAAAACGAATTTAGGCTATGCTGGGTTATTCTGAAGGGACGGTAGGAAAGTTACCTGGTTTAAAGTTGGTGCTGAGACGCACGTTACAAGTTTCACTGGATACCCGAAGTAATTCTGGTCAAAGAGGAAGGAAAGGTATGAAAGCATAGTGGACCTTTTCTTTAAAAATTGAAAGAATTTTATGATCTTAGAATAATATGATTTCTATATTTAGGGAATGAATATGGAATTTGAAAGAAATTACTCAGATTTACCGCTTGATATACTAGAACTAATTGCATCTAAGCTGTTTATTGTTGATAGACAGAATCTACAAAAAACATGTACCAACTGTGATCTTGCTGTTAAAAATTATTATACTATTATAAAGAATATCTTAACGGTAGACTAGATAAAGATAATAGAGACTTTGTACATCTTTTTAATCTTATTCTACGATAATATAACGACTATTATTGTTTTCATATATTGTTGTCTTCCTGTATACAATTTACAAAAAAAAAAAGAGAGAGAGAGAAGAGAAAAGAAGATTAAAATGAACGGAAAAAGATCACTTGAAACCCGAACCAGATTTTTCTAAACTACCTCAACATATTTTGGAATTGATAATCGATAGATTATTTATCATTGATAGACAATCTTTTCAGCTGATATGCCATAATTGGGATATCTCTGTAAGATCATATAAATTAGATCAAACCACTTACTATAAAGATTTGTAGAAATATAAAGAACAGATTAAGAAAGAAAAAAGAGATTATATAACTTTTCAATATAAAGTTTTAAATTTGAAAAAATATGAATTCTGAAACAAAAGGAGATTTTGCTAAATTACCAAATGATATATTGGAAACCGTCGCTTCCATATTAATTCGAAATGATAGAAAACATTTTAGCTTGGTGTGTCATGATTGGAATCAAACAGCCAGATTTTATAATGAGCATAGATAATATTACAAACTGGAATTTTATCATGGAAGATATGATCAGTATTACAACTATGAAAAGAACCTAGATTATAACTTTTTGATTCTCGAAAATTTTGATTTCCAAAATTATATGAAAAAAGATAATAGACATAGATATTATCTACAATTATATAAAAAATGATAATAGACATAGACCATGTTACATATTTGATTCACATTCCATCTTTTCTTTATCTTTATTACTCTGATAGAATGGACAGATGCTTCTCCTGTGTTGCCTTAGTTGGCAAATTTTTCTTTGTGCTTGGGGGCTAGATTTGATTTGTCCACGTTCAAGCATTCTTATCTTCATCTTCAGATATTTGTCCGCTGAAGGCAGTGTTGATCTAGCTGCTGCTATCATTATGGAGGAGTGACTTTTCATGCCTCCATATGTACGGAAACCTTTCTTGAAGTAGCTTTCCATGTTTTGGAGTACTATTCTAATTCCGAGTGCTCTCCGATAATGAACATCTTCATCTGTGTGTTTGACAAAATCTTTTTTCATGTCTTATGCCTTGATTGCAAAAGTCTCTACTTTCCTCAATTGAATAAAATGATAAGACTTGTATACTTCATCTTTGTAGAAGTCAGGGCCTGCACATAAGAATTTAAGAACCAAAACGTCTTGTGGTGTAAACGTCGGGTTAAGCATGTAACAATCTTTAACTCCCTCTTTCACCCAGAAGGGTAGTGCACTAATCTCAGGGAAATTAGGAGAAGTCATAAATATTGAATTAATAGCACCAAAATCATACCAATATCGAATTTCATTTAGGTCAGAATCTACCAAATAATATATTCTAGGATAAATCCCAGAAAAATCTATGTAGCGATTTTCTGTATTTTTAAGAGAGAATAATTCTCTCATAATCTCACTGTGTTGGCCTTGTGGCGAAATAT
>JAOXNR010054165.1:0-12981 GCA_028571225.1 Parsonsia alboflavescens | reverse complement strand
GATTAACAAACCCAAATAAATTAACTGGACAACCAAAATTCATTCACAACCCTTGGGTTGGTTGGATTTTGAGTAGCAATGATAAGATGGACAATTTTGCCTGAAAAGTTATCTCGTATCAGTAAAATAATCGGTTCCAATGAGTGTTTTGCTTGAAAAAATGATAGTTGAATCAAAATGATTGTCTATAATATGTTGAAGGACCATAGTGGTTGCTCATAATATGTTAAGGGACCATAAAGGTTAGAAAAAAACGTGTGGGATCATACTTTAGTTTGGTCCAAACATATGAGATCAAATGGGCTAAAAGCCCTTTCTATCATCAATATCCTAATTATATTATGTCTTAAAGATAAACATTGTTTAGATTACAGATTCTTCATGTTAAGAGTCTTTTCGTTAAAGATATGTGTAATATGGAGCTAATATCAAAAGAGATCTTCTCAAATTCGAAGACACAAACGGATGCCAAAATTGAATGATGTCATTGTAATCCTGTAGAGAAGAAAACGAGTTACTTTGTAATAGACAGTAGAGTTAGTTTGTAACTCTAAGTCTCAGATTACCTATGAAAAGGTAATCTGAGATAGCTGATAGATCTAGGAATAAGTAATCAATGAGTTAATAATTGGGCTTATCAAATGTTTGATGAGGTGATCATTTCTTTCTATTAGATAGGGTGTGTATTTCTTTATTCAAAATTGTAACCATTCAAAGAGGATAGTGAACTTAGATTCATAGTTGTTTGACAACATGAGGTTTTTTTTTGTTTTTGGGTTTTCTGATAAAAATTTGTTTGTCTCTTTGTTTACTGCTTTGCATTGTTAGTGTTCCTTATTTTTCAATCAATATCAAAGCAGGTTGTCGGGATGGAAAGCAAGTACACAATACCGTTGTTCAATGAGAGTAACTACTCTTACTAGAAGTCTCAGATGATCACATATTTGCCGAACATTAATGGAAGTGTTTGGGATATGGTGCTAGAAGGTATACAAATATTCTAAGAGTGAAAACAACACAAATGAGGAGAGCTGAAAGACATGACCAAGGAAGAACTCACTGAATATGGCTAGAACAAGAAAGGTCTCAACACTATTTCAGCATTTGTTGAGCCAGAGCAATATATGAAGATCTCTGTGTGTACAACTTCCAAAGCTACCTCGGAGATTCTTGCAGCAACTTTTGAAGGTGCTACAAATGTCAAGAAGGTAAAGATTCAACAACTCAAATTTGCCTTTGAAGCACCGCACATGGATGAGGATGAGAAAGTTGGGGAGTTTTATGCCAAACCCCAGAGCATTATAAATCAGATCATCTTGTTGGGAGTGAAAATTTCAAAAGGAGAGGTAAATTGGAAGATTATGAGATCACTTGCTGATAAGTTTGAAAATAAGATTGAATGTCTGTAGAAATTCAAAAATGTTAATGATAAGGATATGAAAGAATTGCTGGGTTCTCTACAAACGTTCGAGATGAGCAAGGATATTAAACTAAGGAAGAAAAATGAATCATTAGCTCTCAAGGCTTTGGTAATAGCTGCGATCATCGGGAATGTGTTAAGTCCAACTGATTAGCGAATTATCAGTCAGTATATGAACTCTTCAGTTCCTATGCATCTACTCCAGTAACGAATGGTAGCTTTCCACTCACGTTAGCACCAAGTGATCAAAACTCCAAGCAAAAAGGTGTTCATACAAATCTTATGGAGGAAGATATAGCTTATCTTGCTCAAAAGGTGATCAATCATATCTAATTGAAAAAAGCAAGAAATTGGTCATCGATATTGCATCATCAAGATGATCTAAGTTGTGGTTAATGTATGTATTCTCTGAAAGTTTTCACTGATTCTACGGAAGACGATGACCAGAAAATAGATGATCACACATTTCACCAGGCAATAATGTAAAGGATGTAGAATGTTGTGTTCAAAGGGTTTCCCAGTGTCCCACATAGAAAAATTAAGAAAAGTTGTAGGACTTCGACATCTACAGAAGGCCCATCCCTTTTTCACTTTAGAACAAGATAAGTTGAGTTGTTTAACAATCCAAACTTTGAGAGATCTACCTTGGAGAGCTAGCCTAGAGTTGAAACTTTGGAGAGGGTTTGTCATTTTTCCATTCGAAAACTACTTGTGAGTTTTTCCTTCCTTTGTTGAGGGGTCATGGAATAGGTCTAGTTAAGAGACCGAACCACATAAAATATTGTGTGTGCTTTTATTATTTTCTTTTTTCACATTGTCTATTATGCTTGTGGGTTTGTTAGTGGGTCTTATGCCCAACAAGTGGTATCATAGTTAAAGGTTTTGCCTTTGGGAAGTGCTTGAATCAAGGGAGGAGCAGAAAAGGAAAATGGTCAGCCAATCTTAGCAGAGAAATCCAAAGGCCAGTAGTCAACAACAATAAGTTTTTTGAATCTACTATCATTATGGATTTTGATATAAAGAATATTGGTGTTCTATTATTCGATGGACAGACAGATTTTACAATGTGGTAATGCACAATCCTTGATTACTTGGTGCAATTGGGTTTGGATAGTGCATTATGTAATGAAAAGCCTCTAGAGATTATAGATTCAGAATGGGAGAAGATTTAAAAGAAAGTTGTTAGTACGATCAGAATGTCTTTGGCTCCCCAAATTAAAGTGACAGTGATAAAAGAAACATCACCAAAGAAGATGTCGATACTCTAGAGAAAATCATGCCTCGAAGACATTGACTAACGCTTGAATGTGAAGATGGATCTTTATTTGCTCAAGATGGAGCAGGGAGGAAATGCCGTTAACCACATTAACACATTTAATGAATTAGTGTGTCGACTTGAGAATGGAGGAGAGGAGATTGAAGAGGAAGAGAAGGCATTATTCCTATTTGCTTCATTACTCAAGTCCTTCAATCCATTGGTGCAGTCAATGCTTGCAGGGAAAAGCACACTACAGTTGCATGAGGTGAAAAATGTTTTGAAGGAGAACTATCACATGATATTGAATGAAGATCACTCCAAAGAAGGTCGGGCACCAGCCATAGAGAGCTTTGACAAAGAGAGGTCGAAGAAAAATGACCATCGCAGGGGAAGATCAAAATCTCGACAGAGAGACCTTAGCAATGTTGAGTGCCATTGATGCGGAGAATTGGGTCTTCTTCAATATCGCTGTCCAAAGTTAAAAGAAGATCTGGAAAGTCTGGGAGAGTCATGGGGTAAGTCGAAGGCCACTGTTAATTTAGTCAATTCAGATGGTGATGTTCTTTGTTTGAATAGAACTCTTGTAGAGGATAATTTGGATTGGATTATGGAATCTACTGCTGATGCTCATATCTACACTAATCAAGATTTATTTGAGATATTACACATTGAGGGAGATTTTGGATTCATCAACTTCGGAACTGTTTGAAGCAAAAGGTTGAAGGTATTGGAAGACTTCGCCTGAAACTCCACAATAATGAAGTCAAAGAAATTACTAATGTGAATTATGTACCAACAGGTAAAGCCAATATTCTTTCATTGTGTGAGTTAGCTTCACATGGGTGCAAGTATTTCGGCATTGGAAAACAGTGCAAAGTTTACAAGAATGGAAGCTTGGTTATGCAAGGGAAGAAGAAGGGAAAACACATCTACTACTTGGATGGATGTGCCTTGTGAGGAAGAATGTTAAGAAATGGGAAGGTGGATATCATCTCGAAGAAGATAGCAAAGATAGGTGACGACATCCTAAAAATGAAGAAAGTCAGATTCATTGATGAAGTAGAGATATTTGGAACTTTGGAAAAAGGGAGGAATTGTTGTGTTCAAAGGGTTTTCCGAGTTCCCACATAGAAAAATTAAGATAAGTTGTAGGACTTGGACATCTATAAAAGGCTCATCCCTCTTGTATTTTAGAACAAGATAAGTTGAGTTGTTTAGCATTCCAAACTTTGAGAGGTGTAGTTTGGAGAGCTAAATTAGAGTTGAAACTTTGGACAGGATTTGCAATTTTTCAGTTCAAAAATTGCTATTGAATTTTTCCTTCATTTGTTAAGGGGTCGTAGAATAGATCTAGTTAAAAGATCGAATCTTGTAAAATATTGTGTGCTATTTTATTCTTTTCTTTTTTGCGCTTTCTCTATTACTCGTGTGGGTTTGTTAGTGGGTCTTGTGCCCAACTAGGAGTAATTAAGAGAATCAAGAAAGTGATTCTTTAGACAACAATCTAGCAGAAGGAAAGAGCCTTCAAAGCTTTGATGAGATAAGGCCACCAGTTAGGGTGAACTAATCTAAGTACGCTAGAGACGTGATCACCAACTTTGGAGTAACCATTGCTAGTTAATCTATCATTGCATTTAGTGTATAGGTGTGTTCAAGGGCAGATTGGATAGGATATCAAGATGATAAGAAAAGAACTATGAGTAACTTTTTACACTATTATGTTCAATTGTATCATTTCTTGGAATCATGTTACCACTGATGACCTTTTTGATCAGTGGCATAGTAAAAAAAGAGAACAATAGGTCATCAACCATGGCAAAAAAAGAATAGTAGGTTTGAATAGTTCCTGTACAATAATGTTGTGAATGGATCACTGCAGTCGATGGATCAGATTCCAATTGTTTACAGTTGTAGCCAAGGACCCATGAGTGTATGTTGTGATCACCAAAGTACAGATAAACATATTCAAGAATCTTTTGCTACACTTTCAAAATGATCACAAACTGAGGGGTATTGAGATTTCAGCATAAACTCCATAGGAGATCTGTCCAGGTTGAGTTGATATGATTTTATTCTCATAATTATGTTTATTAATTATAAGCATGTCGATTTATGTATATGTTCTCTGATCACCTTTATCCTGGTTTGCTCATCATTATTTTTTATGCACTTACAAGCATTTTTATTTTATTAAGGAATAAAATACTACCAGAAACTGGGTCATACGACCAGGGAGCCATTGCAAATGACAATTTTATACCACAGAAAGTCATATATGGCACTTTATACCGTTGTTACAAGGCCGACGTATATATTTACAAATGTATACTTGTATATAACCATGCGTAGACGACAGGGTTGTAGTAAAAGGTAAATCTTCAACGACAATAACAAAATCTCTGTATATAATTTACTATATACGACGACCTGTAACAAATAATGATAGATATATTACAGTTTGACTTATTTGGTGCATCATATACTATAGGCTGCAGTTAAAAAAGACACATTTTTATAAGATTTTAAAATAAAGTTACTTACCACTATATTTTTGTTTACCTCTTATTATATGAATTAATACGATCTATTTTATAAATTTATATTCCGCAAAATGTTTACAAATCAATATCTTTAACTCAAATAAACTAATATATAGACATCTATACAAATATAGTCTAATTTATATCTAAATGAATGTAGCAAATAAATATCCTATATTATTGTAAAATTTTTAAATTAAGCATAATAATATTCTTTTTTCATTGCAAAATTCATTTTTGAATAACATTTAGATTTAAATTGTCAACCAACAGTTCATATCTTTGATTTTAATAAGTTAAAGAGAACATTTAATTTAATGCTAGTTAGAGGTTTTTTAAATTTTTTTTTAAGTTTAAGATAGAAAAGAAAAGCACTCAACCAAGCTCTAATTTGCAATTACCTAAGGCTATTTGAGCTTTAATTGACAAGGAAAATAAGTTGCTTGTAATAGACCATTTCAGAGAGATAGGCACCACAAGAATATGAAAGGAAAAAAAAAAAACAAAGTGAAGATCTCACTGATCAAAACCGGGAGTTGTGTATACAATAATGTGGAAAGCTAATCTCAAAACTAAAACAAACAAGCCATGATAATGAGAAAGAACAAAATTAAAACAGGGGGCAGTGCCAAACTACAGTATCTAGAAATCAAAGTTATTTCACCTTAGCAATAATGAGCCAATCTTGCCACCTATTTTGCATTTACAGAAGCAAAACATTGACCAAAATGACCTAAATTACCCTAGAAGTTAGCATGTACAGACATAACAACTATTATTCTAATAAGCAACAACTTATCCCAAGAATAAAACAGTTATTGTTTAGCTAACTCCCTAAATTGAATCAAGTTAGAATTACAGTGCATCTCCAACTCTCTTTACTTAAAACAATTGAACACAATGATCTCGAATGCTAAAGACAAGAATACATAAACCAATTATAAATTAGGGCTTTTAGCATATTTGATCCACAAGTTTGGGTCAAAATACAGTTCATTCCCAAATGTTTTTCTTAAGCTATAGCGATCCCTCAAGTTTTTGTAAGTAGCTGGAATGGTCCAAACCACCCATTTCCGACTATTCCCATGTGGAGGAGGCTACGTGCACAACACATGAGGGATTGTGGGGGTAATTCTATCATTTCCTCTCTTCCAACCAAAGCTCTAGAGAGGTGAGGAAACCTTCCGTTGCCGAAGTGACTTTTCTGCCCATTGGTCGATTCGAGTTGTGGTTCTTGCCCATTGTATTCTTTCTCAGCTCGAAGCTTTGTATTCTTGCCCATGCAGATCCAAGAAAAGGGAAAAATCAGTTCAATAAATACAAAGCTCTGTTCAAGAAATGGCTACGGAAAAGCTTTGTAATTTCCGATGGCAATGCTCGATCATTTCCAATGTCAGAGGGAGAATAGGACTCACAAGGAGAATACAAAGCTCTGTCATTTCCGATGCCCTTGCAGAACACAAAGCTTGGAACTGCATGGACAAAAATACAAGTTCCTCCCGATGCAGATCTGAGCTTTGTTTTCTCCCTATGATCCGAGCTAACAAGAATACAACGAATATTGAACTGATTTTTCCCTTATACAAAGAATGGTTAATCCGTATGCAGTTCCAAGCTGCACCCTTCCAACGCCAGAAATCAACGAAATGAACATGTTGTTTCCAGACCTAGATGCTTTCATCATATGATAAGCAAGCTGGGAGAAATTGAAAGATGATTCGTAATTGGTAGACTGAAGCCATGACTGATCTTCTAGAGTAATATCAATACCAGGCTTTGCAAGGGATGCTTTAGGGTTGTTTACAAGAATATCAAGCTTCCCATTGAATTGAGAAGTGACTTTTTTCATGAGCTCTATTCTTTGTTCCAAGGAAGAAACATCACAGGGAGAGCCGCAGACTTTGAATCCTTTCTCTACATTCTTTCAACATTTGATTGTGAACTATTTTGTTTCTAGCACAGGTGTAGACTGTGCCACCCAATTCGGCGAGCTCCTCCACAATTACACGTCCAATTCCCTCGGTGCAGTTGGTAACAAGAGTTGTCTTTCCGTCGAGAGACCATCTTGAATTTGCAGGCCATTGAAACTGGAAATGTCCAACTCTGTTGTCCTTTAGATCATTGAAACTCCTGCAATGGAAGGTTTCCTCACCTCTCCAGAGCTTGGCTGGAAGAGAGGAAATGACAGAATTACCCCCACAATCCCTCATGTGCCGTGCATGTGACCTCTTTTGTTGTGGGAGTAGCCAGAAATAGGTGATTTGGACCATTAATGCTACTCGTGAAAACTTGAGGGACCGTTATGGCTTAAAAAAAACATTTGGGACAGAACTGTATTTTCGCCCAAAACTTGTGGGACCAAATAAGCTTAAAGCCCTATAAATTATAAAAACCAATAACATTCATTATATAAGAAGAAAATTATTCAAATAAGGGACAATCAATGACTAAGGCTATTCAAATACAAACTATAATAGCCACACTTATATTTGTTAAAATCTCAGTTAAAAAAAATGTAACACCATTGCTAATACTCACAGGTATAGCCAACACCAAACTAAACAAAGATAGCCACACTTATCTTACTATTCCACGTGGCCTTTTTGCTTCATGTCTAGAACAAAAAAAAAAAAAAAAAAAAAAAAAAAAAAAAAAAACAACATAAGCAAATGAAATGTTTTAAAAATGCATAACTTTTGCAAAAATAGTAGCCAATACCACAATGCATACAACAAAATATTATAGCTAATGCTCATAGGTATAGCCTGGGCTTGTTATTCTGTGTCAAGTGCAATATTGATTAACCATCCCTGCATCTTTATTTCTCATAGGATTGAATTTCTAGCCATTAGCAGTATACTGCCACATTACAAATTGAAAAACTAAAGTCACGCCAAATGCTTAAACTAGCAAACACGTGTATCACCAAAGAACATTTAAGGCAAGGAATGGAGCCAGTACCTGCATGTCTTCACATGCACATTGAACCATACCAAAACCCCTTAATTTAATCATCCAATTGATCACATATATCTTGACATATCTTCTGCTCCAATTTTTTTTCTTAAATTGCTGCTGCTCATGTCGGAGTTCCTCCCTTGACCTTTCAGTCTCATGTTGCAAATTTCATATAAATTGATGGTGCATTTGCTCGACATCAAAACGTCTTACTTTGGTTGCATAATCCTTCAATGATGTTATAGAGGAACCCTTTCCCAAACACCTTAAACGACCTTGTCTCTCCATTCCAGAAGATAAAAAATGTAAGAACTAGATAGTTAAATATTCATCTTTCATAGCAAGATACAGAACGTTGTATATCAATCCATATGTTGTAACTAATGTTAACATAGACATGATAAAGACCATTTCACTCATACACAATGGGACTCAAATTTCTAGATTTCATAAATAAAATTACGGCTGTTCACATACAATCTGCAGTAGCATCTTGTAACATTTGTTGAAATCTCGATTAAATGAAATTCTCACTACCAGAAATATTCAGTGCATCACCAACTCTCTTAACTTAAAACAATAGAACACAATGATCTCCAATGCAAAAGACAAGAGTTTAAAAGAGCAGTGATCAAAGGCTCCATTCAAGTACATCAAATAAAGGGTGAACTAAGAAGTATTTTAGACTCATAAGAAAAAGAGCCTGCAAAATTTGAGATGTATTTTGTGCCTACTGATAGTAACAAAGAAATGAACAAGATGAGGTATTGGTTTTAACAATATTAAAATTAAGAGATTAGACCATCTTTAAACTTTTTTTTGTGCCCTTGCAATAAAGAGATCCGAAGTTTAATGGTAAAACAAGTAACACGAGATATGAATCCAACTTCCATTTTTTCCTCTCTTGAAAAGTCAAATGGCAATTGGATAATGAAACATACAAAGTCTTGAAGTATGAAAATCATTGGCAAGTGTAAAACTACGGGAGTATCAACTTTCTTACAAATTTGTCAAAGAGTTCACCACTGATAACAAACTTAAGAACCATTTATAAAAGAAAACGCCATCATTTTTGGGGTTTTAATATAGTGCCAAATAAACAAATATTCAAATAACATATTTATTCATTGACATACTTAAGGCAAACTTTGGCCTTTCTTTTCCTTACAGGAAGAGAACTTTATAGTAAGTGTGCATGACATTAAACCAATAGTCAGCAAATTTCTAACCCCAGTATCAGAGTGACTATTGTTTGGTCTAGTAAGAATGTAGTTACAAATATACAATCTCTCCAAAGTAACACAGTCATAGTAAAGTTTTAAAAAATCCCTTATTTTCTTGTTTGACTAAGACTCACAAACACAAACTTTTCAATTCATACTAGCTTAGTCTTGGGATTATAGTAGATACAGCATTCAGAGACCCTAATTCCCTTAATGTTGTTTTCAGCTATACCGAAGAATGTGAAAATCAAATTCAAAACTTAGCCCAAAGTTTGGTTACCTTTAAATTACCTCAAATTTTGACATGGAATCTGGAACTAAATTTTAGTAGAGTAGTACATAGCTTCTTTTACAATAAGGGTTGTCAAAAGTGTGTGATCTCGAGTCACAGTTTCTCTATCGAAGTTCCAATTTGCAGGGCTTGTTTTATTCAGTTTACAAGAATTTCTCCGGCCTGCCCCTTGTTTGAGTCTAGCCTCCCTGTAAAGAATCAGTAAAGAAATCTATTATTGAGGAAAAGTTGTCAATTGTCTGCTAATCTATCAAGAAGAGTAGATTTGCCACAGCCAAAAGGACTTACGTTTGCCAAGAACTGACTCGGTTCTTCAAAATGGGTTTAGTCTCTGCAAGAATGCTTGGCGAGAGGAGAGGGAACATAAGTTTTCTCTCTGCAGACTTCGATTGAGGAAAGAAAAGGCATTGGTTTAGTAAAGAAAATGAGAGGATAGGGTTAAGTGTGGCCCAGTCATGTAACCTAATGAAATGAAAAAAAATTATAATTTTGTCCTTTAGACACATGGGAGATTTGTACTATTGCTAACTTTATGTCAATCATACCTTACTTTACTTTCTGGAGGTAAGGAGTTGGAAAATGAAAACAAATGCAGTACAAATGTATTTGAGTAAGGGAAAATGTCTTTATTTGGAGGGCACTTGTTTTTCTTTCAGACAAGGTTTTATCTCTCATTGACGAACCAAATCAAGTTGGGAAAGCTGAATTTTCCTCTTCCCACCACAATATGAAACTTTCTCCCTAAATCTTGCCAATTATTTAATATTTACAAATATTAAGAATAATGTTATAATATTGTGCTCTTCTTATAGAGTACACAGTTAAATTTCTAACAGTTAAGGCTTCAATAAACAAAATTATTGAATGTAAATATATTTTATATATTATACCCGAAAATGATAAACTAAACCCTATGTGTATTGGATCAAATTTATTATTTTAATTAAATAAAATAATTTTAACTGTTAACTTTAAATGTTAAAAACTTAACAATACACTCTATAGCATTCTTGAATATATAATATATTAAAAGTGTTTTATCTCAACAATAAAAGTAATAAAAGATTTCAATAAAAATTAAAATCGAATTTAATATTTAGTATTAAAAATAATTAATCTTGTCACATCTTCTTTTATATACAAATATATAATCTTGGAGGTGAAAGTAATAAAATTGAGGAATACATATACAAACTTGAAGAATATACGACTAGGTTAAAACAATCTAAAGGGGTGTTGGGGGCAAAATGTCTTTATAATAATATAGATGGTTCAAGAGAATGACTAAATTAATCTACTTAACTAAGTCATAATATTATACTTCTTTGTGTTTCAAATTGAACTTCTGTCTCAATTTTATGATCTAATAAATTGCAGCATAATATGTCATTTTTTGAAGGAATGTATAGGACATTTTTTATCAAGCTTTTTAATAACAGGCTTGAAGAATATACAACTAGGTAGTAAAACAATCTAGAAGCGTGTTGGGGGAAAAATATCTTTATAATAATATAGATGGTTTTAAGAGAATGGCTAAATTAATCTACTTAATCAAACATTTGGACAACGTAGGTAAGCTCCATCTTAGTTATATGTCTAAAAATATTGAATTTTTTAGAGTTAAGATTTTAATTAAGAAACCTAAATTAGCGCACCTAGTGGATTAATTTAATTATTTATTATTTATAATTTCACCACTAAAATTCACTAAAGAATTGAAATTACTTTATTTTGGGCACAAAATGCTTCAACCCCTACTACCCATTGTAGATTCTAGTGGAAAATTGAAACCAAAACTCATGAAATAAGTTGGGAAAGGACAAAAGTGTCATGGCACATTCTCGAAAAGTCAACCTACAAGTCTGCTTTCTCGAGGAAAATTGAACGAAGCAAGCTAACTCCTCCGACCCTTAGAGAAAACCATGGATTCATGCATTGATTAGTATCTTTGTTCTTCTCTTTTTCGAAAACCATCTGTAACTTCTCTTTGTGATAAAGTGTGCCGATGAGTTGGGTGCTCCCTAAATTTCCTTCAACTCCTTTCTCTATTCTTCCCTCATTCCTGCTCCATCGTCACTACAGCTACTGGTCTATCGTCGCCATTGCCAGTCCATCATCATCGCCAAGCCAACTAGTATGTTGTCGAATTTTGAATTATTCCATGAGATGGTCCCTTATTCAATACTCCTATTGAATTTTGAAATGTGGGGGTTTAAAATTGGGATTTTGAAATGTAAAGGGTTTAAAACTAGGCAATGATAAATAAATTATGAATTTTGGCTAATGCTTTGAGGGTTATTTTTAATGATCTAAAAGAGTAAGGGCTACGGCTGAGAAAAACTACTAAAAGTGGAGTTTTGTTTAATGGGGTGTCCATGGGAGCCATTATTTAAATAGAAGCCTATAAATTTATCTTTCCTGCAATTTTGTTTTCAACTACCTTGCAAAATGGATCATCTCTTGCAATTTCATTTTCTACTGCCTTACAAAATTTGTTCTTATTGAGGGGTTTAAATTAGTCACTCCTTCAATTCAGTGACTTAAAAATTTCCTCTTTATGTTTTTTTCTTTAATATATGTCCTAACAAGACCTTGAATGAGGGAAAAAATAGTCATTTATTTTTCATTTTTTTTTCCCCCTAGATGGATCCCAAGTCTTCGTTTCCATATTCTACTAGTTCCAAGCTTGGGCAAGTCTCTCGTCAACATGAAGCCCCTCTTGCATTTTACAGTACATATCATGTTCTGATGGTCACCTACTTGGAGACTGATTATTATCCAAAGGTGATATGAATACTAATACAGAAACATACTGGTATTCTAGCATAAGCAATGGTATTCCCAACCGAGACATCAAGTACATTGGCAAGTGGAGCCATTATCTTGTGCACTCAAGTAGAGCTTGATGTCTTACTCAAATTCTTAAATAACATTGATTTTGTAGTTGTATCTACAAATGGAAGGTACAGTCAATTTTTGAAAATCCATTTTTTTTACTTCCAATAATTTGCTTGGCAATTATTGAATTGGGATTAAATGGTTTTGGTTTTTTGATTTCATAGCTTATGAAGCTGAAAGTCCTTTTTATTTCCATTTCATGCGGGCTATTGATCACTCAGAGCTAATTGAACAACAAAACATTTTCCTGGTTTGGACCAGTCTCCCTACTATTTTCTCTTATGACTTCATTTCTACTTACTCGGAAGCCAATGTTATGTTTCTTTTTTTATCCTTTTTATTTTTTTGTTAGTTCCATTCTTTGACCTTATTCTTGTCTGCATAACTATTAT
>JAOXNR010054164.1:0-12986 GCA_028571225.1 Parsonsia alboflavescens | reverse complement strand
TCGACCATCCAACTGCATTTCTTCCGATTGGCAAACAAACTGTGATCTCGCAAGGTAGCTAAAACTAGCCATAGGTGTTGCAGATGTTCTTCCTTCGCCCAACTATACACAAGTATGTCATCAAAGTAAACTGCCACAAAGTCGTTGAGGAAAGGACCCAATTCCTGATTCATGACCCTCATGAATGTGCTGGGCACATTCAAGAGACCGAAAGGCATGACCAGCCACTCGAAGAGCCCGTCCTTCTTCTTGAAAGCCGTCTTCCACTCATCTCCAGGTTTGATTCGGAGTTGATGGTAGCCACTTTTCAAGTCTATCTTCGAAAAGATAGCTGCCCCATTGAGCTGGTCCAACATGTCGTCAAGTCGTGGAATCGGAAACCGATACTTAATGGTAATACGATTGATGGCGCGGCTGTCCACGCACATTCTCCAGGTGCAATCCTTCTTCGGTACCAACAAAGCAGGCACCGGACAGGGACTGATGCTCTTCTGGATAATCCCTCTATCGAGTAACTCCATCACTTGTCGCTTCAGCTCCTCATGTTGCAATGAGGACATTCGGTAATGCGCTTTGTTCAGAAGGATAGAACCCGGCATTAGATCTATCTGGTGTTGGATATCTCTCAGCCGAGGTAACCCAACTGGTAACTCATCCGGCAACAAGTCTACAAATTCAATCAACAATTCTTGAACTTGTTCCGGAACCTCCAACTCGGCCTCACTGCTGTCCGACGTCAACAAGTCAGTCACAACTAAAGTAAAACAAAACTCGAACTTAGTTACCTCTTCTTCAAACTCCTTCCGTGGCAAGCAAATAATTGTCTTCTTACTATCAACCATTCCTTCTCGCATGGGCTGAACTACCACTTTCTTTGGCTCTCGATTGATAGTATAACAGTGCGTGTACCCATCATAGGTCACATGATTGTCGTATTGCCATGGCCTGCCAAGTAGCAAATGAGAGGCATCCATCGGGACGACATCACAGTAGATAGTGCTAGAATACTGAGGTCCAAACGAGAATTCCACCCGGCACCGCTCTGAAACCCTGACCTCGATATCATTATTTAACCACCCCAACCGGTAAGGCATTGGATGAGGATCCATCCTCAACTGAAGCTTCTGCACTGCCGTTTGTGAGATTACATTCTCACAGCTCTCTATATCAATAATCACATAGCATCCCTTCCCTTTAATTGTGCACCGGGTTGTGAAGATGTTTCTCCGCTTCCAATCTTCATCGACTTTGGGTGCTAAACAAATCCTCCTCAAAACCAAACTATCTCCCCGGATATCTTCAGGTGCAACATAACACTTATCCTCCTCTTCATACACATCATCACCAACATACTCTTCAGATTCTTCTTCGGCACCCTCTTGAATCAGTAATTGCGACCTTAGCCTCGTTGATTTGTGTTTACCAAGGTATCATCATTTTTTAACTTAAGAAATTTAATTTTCTTCTACATGAATAGTAGTATTTAATATATTCCCTTTTATATGTTTATATAAAAAAATAAAAGTCAACCTTTAATATATGATATAAATATTGACTCAATATTTATGTATTTACTTATGATATTTATTTATTTAGATTTCAAGAGATATTTAAGGTTATGAATTGACCATTAAATATTTAAAATGAATGGGAGGGGGCTTCTTTTTATTATTATTTTAATTCTTCAATGATATGAATTAATAATATTTATGTCATAAATATTTTAGTTATGACCTAATTAAATATTGTGAATATCCATTACTAGATAATATGTATCTAGTCCCATACTTAACCAAAATCATTTGAACAGACAAGTTCATAAATCTTAGTATATACAAGAGGAATATAAAATTTCAAAAATTGAAGAGTCTTGATTATTATATTTTGGATATTGAAAAGATTTTATTATTATATTTTTGATACATGTATTAGTGGTGAGAATCAATGTGAATAGAGACTTATCATAATTGGTCATAGCCTCTATAAATAGGAAGGCTCTCATTTGTAAATTGACACATATAGTCCAGTTTATTTCTCAAAATATTATGCATTTTTTCTATTTTTACAACATGTTATCAGCACAAATCTCTAGCCATTTCCAAGGGCCGCATATAGTTTTGATTTTGGTTCCAAGGTTATGAAAAGTTTTGATCTTGTTCCTTCCTGTTAAGGTAAGGTTTTTCCTTTTACTTTCAATATGTCTCATGCAGATTCAAGTGTTGCCAAGAACGAGACAAAGTTGGAAAGCTTGTCATTGCCTACGTTGGACATATACGATTAAAACTATCTCTCTTGGATCCTGAATGCCAAATTACATCTCCAAGCAGATGGCTTGGAAGAGACTATTATTGAGAAGAATAATTCCTTCGATAGGCATAAGGCAAAGGCCTTAATCATGTTGAGATGCCATCTTCATGAAAATTTGAGATTCAAGGATCTCACTATTGAAGTTCCTTAAGAGTTATGGCAAAACTTGAAGGATAGATTCGAGCACTTGAGGGCATGATCCTCCCAAAGGCTTGTAATGAATGGATTCATTTGAGGCTGCCAAGACTTTCAATCTATAAGCACCTATAATTCTACCATGAACTGAATAAGTTCCTAATTGTAATTATGTGAGGAAGATATTGGTGATTTGGACATGCTTGAGAAGATCTTTGCAACCTTTCATGCTTCTAATGTGTTATTGCAACAGTGATAGATTAAGAAAGGCTTCAAGAAGTATTCTGATCTTATCTCTTGTTTAGTTGTGGCAAAGCAAAATAATGAATGTCTCATGAAAAATCATGAACTAATTGCAATGAGTTCTGCCCCTATGCCAGAAGCACATGTTGCTAACCAGAAAAATTATGGCCCTTGTCGTAACAACAAATGAGGATGTGGGAATCAAGGCAAGAGAACCATAAATTTCAAGAGACGAGCTACAAAAGATGAAACCAGAAATGACCAGAAATCAATTGCTAAAGGCAAATATGAATGCTTTAGATGTGCCAAGAAAGGCTATTGGGTCAAAACGTGCTGGACATCTAAGCACCTTGTTGATGCTTATCAAATTTGTCTCAAAAGTAAAGACTAGGAAGTCGAGACAAATCTTGTCCGTGAGGCAAATAATTTTATCCAATGCCATTGACTCAAATCGGCAATTGTTAAGGAAAATCATGAATCATTTTTTGAGGATGCTTCACTTGATATAGATGATTTGCTTGTTGGCTTCAATTATGCTATTGATGGTAATAATTGTGACTCGAACCAAGAGATATAGTTTGTTATTTATGTTACTTTTGCTGTTTCATTTTATTTTGTTTGATGTGCTTATCTAACATATATATATATATGTGTGTGTGTGTGTGTGTGTGTGTGTGTGTGTATATGAATTCTCTTTTGTTTGAGATATGTCAAATTCAAAACAATGAAAAGAAATTTGTTTTATAGACAGTGGTACAAAGCATACGATCTTGAGACATTCAATTTATTTTCTATGAATGTCACAAATGCTCAAACTATTTCGGACAGTACACAAATTATTGATGGCTCTGAAAGGGCACATAATTAGTTGCCTGGTGGCATCAAATTAAGCATTAAAGATGCTCTATTCTCCACTAAGTCCCATTGAAATTTGCTAAGTTTTAAGGATATTCGTGCAAAGGGATGTCATATTGAAACAATGGGTGACAACTGTATTAAGTATCTTTATGTTACATGTTCCAAGTTGGGAACAAAGTAAATAGTCTTGAAAATGTCATGTTTATCTTCCGGATTGTACTATACTCGAATAGAAACGATTGAAGTACACAATCTGGTTGGCTTGAAGATTACATTTTTGGTATGGCATGATTATTTGGGTCATCCAAGCACAACTATGATTGGCCGTATCCTTGAAAACACATTTGGCCACTCGGTAAAAAATAAGAAGGTTTTTCTGTCTCGTGAGTTCGTTTGCGCTACATGTTTGATAGGCAAACTTATAACGAGGCCCTCAACTTTTAAAGTTGATATTAAATCCCCAATATTTCTAGAGAGAATACAAGGTGATATTTATGGACCAATTGATCCACCAAGTGGACCTTTTAAATATTTTATGATCCTTATCGATGCCTATACAAGATGGTTCCATGTCTACTTACTCTTATCAAGGAATTTAGCCTTTCCACAGCTACTGGCACAAATAATAAAACTGAGAGCACATTTTCCAGACCATAATGCTAGAGAGTTTAAATCAAAACATTTCATGAGTATTGTCAATCGATTGAAATAAAGGTAGAACATCATTTGCTTTATGTTCATACCTAGAGCGGTCTTGCTGAATCGTTCATTAAAAAGGTTCAATTAATTTCACAACCTTTACTTATAAGAAGTAAATTGCCATCTTCAATTTGGGAACATGTCATCTTACATGCAGTTGCGTTAGTAAGAATTCGACCAACAAGTTATAATTCTACTTCCCCTATGCAATTGCTTCAAGGAAACGAACCAAATGTTTCTCATCTCCGCACATTTGGATGTGCAGTTTATGTATTGATTCCTTCACCACAACGGACTAAAAGAGGTCCACAAAGAAGATTAGGAATATATATTCGTTATGAGTCTCCGTCAATAATTAAAAATCTTGAGTACATGACGAGAGACCAATTCACTGCTCGATTGTTGATTGTCATTTTGACAAAGCAGTGTTCCTAACATTATGGGAAGAATTGAAAAAAGCAACCAAGAAACCAAATTCATGAGATTAGTTGGAATGTTCCCTCCTTGGCTCACTTTGATCCTCGTACTAATCAAACTAAAATGAGGTTTAAAAAATAATTCACTTGCAAGAACTCACTAATCAATTGCCAGAAACATTTACTGGTCTCAAGCAAGTAACAAAGTTTTATATTCCAACTGCTAAAGCTTCCGTTAAAATTGATCTCCTTTAAGCACAAGCAGGTCCATTTCTCCGAAAAACATGGCAGGCCAGTTGTTGCTAAAGATAAGAACCCTCGAAATGGAAAGGAGCACATATTACTCCATCTAATTTAGAAAGAATTTTAGGTATATCACTTCTCAAAGAAGCCCCAGGCATAGTTCACATTAAAGATGATAATTAGGTACCTGAAAATGTTGTGAATGACGACGACATTGTGAACAAACATAATGAGAATGATGAGATCTCTATGAACTATGCCTTGACGAGAAAAAGATATGACTAACTGAAAATATGTGCCGACACAGATTTTGCCAATACTGTTGAGCATAATATCATATATGATGATGAGGATCTAGAACCTACATTGATTGATTCCTGTAGGTTGAGGGATGATTGGCTTAAGTAGAAAGACGCTATTAATGCCTAGTTAAGCCCATTAGAAAAACGAAAAGTTTTTGGACAAGTGATCCTAAAATCAATTGATGTAAACCCTGTTGGGTATAAGTATTTGTGCGCAAGAGAAATAAAAAAAATAAAGCTGTTCGTTATAGGAGCTGGTCGCACAAGGTTTTATCCAACGTCCTAAAATTGATTTGAAGGCAATATATTCTCCTGTGGTGGATGCAATCACTTTTTGTTATTTGATTAGTTTGGCTATATGAGAAGGACTTGATATGCAAATGATGGATGTCATTACAACCTATTTGTATGGATCCTCGGATCACAACATCTCTATGAAAATCCCTGAAGGATTTAAATTGCCAAAGGAAATAAAATCAAATTCTCGTGATAGATTTTCAATTAAATTAAATCCGTCTCTTTATGGACAAAAACTCTCCGGGTGAATGTGGTATCAAAGCCTTAGTGAGTAAATATTGAGTAAGGGTTATAATAACGATTCCGTTTGCCCACGTGTTTTCATTAAAAAGAATGGTACAGAATTTGTGATAATTGTTGTTTATGTGGATGACATAAACCTCATAGGAAGTCCAGATGAATTATCTAAGGCAATGATATGCATGAAAAGTGTGTTTGAAATGAAAGTATTTGGAAGGACCACATTGTGTCTTGGTCTTCAACTCACTTACACTTCAAAATTAGTACTCATCCATCAATCCCATTACGCTGAAAAGATTCATAAGAAGTTTTATATGGATAAGGCTTATCCATTGAGTATGCCTATGGAGATGAGATCTCTAGATATAAAGAAGGATCTATTTCGTCCTTGTGAACAAGATGAGGAGATAATTGGCCCTGAAGTGTCTTATCTTAGTGCTATTGGTGCACTACTATATTTGGCTAACTAGATACTTTTGTTGTGAATCTTTAGCAAGAGTTAGCTCAAACCCGACCAGAAGACATTGGAATGGGATTAAACATATCTTCCATTATCTTCAAGGGACGGTGGATATGGGGTTGTACTACTCAAAAGATGATAAATCGAGATTGGTTGGTTATGTTGATGCTGGATATTTATCAGACCCACATAAAACTCGTTCCCAAACTAGCTATATATTTACTATGGGGGGTGGGGGGGAATTGCTATCTCTTGGAGATCTGTCAAATAGAGCTTAGTTGCTACATTATCTAAACATTCTAAGATTATTTCAATCTATGAAGCAAGCCGAGAAGCCGTTTGGTTGCACTTAATGGATCAGTGTATTAGATGTTCATGATTCTTGGAAGCATTAACCAAAGATGGTGTAATCTTGTATGAAGATAATGCTGCATATATTGCACAATTGAAGGAAGGATTCATCAAAGTTGATCGAATAAAGAACATATCACCCAAGTTCTTCTTCACTCATGAATTATGTGCAAAAGGAAAATTTAATGTCAAACAAATTCAGTCATGCAAAAATTTGGCAAATTCATTCACTAAACCTTTACCTATGTGCATGCTTGAGTTATTGATAAAAAATAATAATAATAATAATAATAATGGGCTTATGCCAACTCTATGACACAGATGGCAATTTAATTTAGCGGAGTAAAATATGCATTGTGCTCTTTTTCCTCTCTTATTAAGTTTTGTCCTAAATTGGGTTTTTTTGATAAAAGGTTTTTAACGAGATTGTGGTACATTTTGTACCCAATATCAAAAGGCATATCTTATGAATGGACATTCATATAGAAGTGTCATAAATATTTTAATTATGGTGTAATTAAATATTGTGAATGTTCATTGCTAGATATTATGTATCTAGTTCCATACTTAACCAAGATCATTTGAAGAGACAAGTTCACATCTCGATACATAGAAGAGGAATATAAAATTCCACAAATTGAAAAGTCTTGATTATTATATTCTTAATACATGTATTTGTAGTGAGAATCAATGTGAACAGAGGCTCCTTATAGTTGGCATAACCTCTATAAATAGGAAAGTTCTCATTTGTAAATTGACACATAAGTGAATGAAAGATTATTCCAGTTTATTTCTGTCAAACTTTTATACTCTTCCTTCATTTTTACGACAATTTACATAGTTAATTTTATATGGAAAGCATGAACAGTAAAAAAATTTTAAATTGCATAAATAAATCATTAACTTAAAAAATTACATGAATTGTAATATTTAATTTTTGTCTTTTATAGGCTGATAAAATAAAAGGTTGCTTTTAATCCATTATATAGAAACCATAGAAAACTCAATAGTCATCTAATATCATCTTTTGAATTCAAATCCCTATTTCTTAAAGGTAATATCGGTTCCAAACTAAAATTTAAGTCAATATAGTCCAAAAATATTAAAATAATTATTGAACTGACTTCGATTCAAGATGAGTTTTGAGGATTACTAGATGATAGTAAACATCACAGTTATTATTAAAAGTAGGGTAACTAGTTCAACTAGCTATCAAGTGTGAATCGATGATTTTGTAAAATTTTTTGATATTATATTCAAAGTAAATTAAACCAACAAAAATTATAAGGAAAAAGGGTTAAGAAACGAATTAAACATCTTTATATTTAAAAAAAATTTAAAAAATAAATAGTAAATGATAATTTAAAGAATTTTCCCCCCTAAAACTCTTTATATTTTTTTACCCATTCATTTTCATAAATACTAATTTCTTTTTCCTGCTCAATGGATTATACAAAGTTAGTGTTTAAAAAAATGAAAATATTTTATTACCCTTTTGTTTTCAAAATATAATAACAATAATATTTCTTATTAAATAAATATTTAATAAATTTGGGAACTAAATTATCTTCTAATTGAAATATATCTTTTAATTGAAATAAACTAAATACTAAAGTACAATGTTGTTTTTATATTCTTAATAGGAGATAAAAAAATAAAAATAAAATAAAAAAAAGCGGATATTGAGCAATATTAATTATTAAATTGATGGGGCTCACAAGTGAACTCCGAGCCATCCCAAAATCGTGATGACATCAACTGCTGCAATCTGAGAAGAAAGTAAAGATGGTCATCGGAGTGGGTTGTGCCCAGGGAAAAACTTCGATGCTTAAGTGAGTATTCTGAGAGTAATTTAGTGTAATTAATTCTCAACAAGACTGTCCTTGTCCGTAGATGATTTATGATTTGATTATATACTTAGAAGAAATTAGTTACTTCTGGAGAAGTTGGCTCCCTCCCCTTCTCCTACTGATTTGGAGAATAGGGTTTTTTACACACCCCCGATTTCTGTCAAAGCTCCTTTTGTTAAGAGTGAAACTTTTGAACTAGAGGCTTATTTGGTGTCCTCTTCTCTCAATTCCACTGATATTTTTGACATCAATAGAGATCGGAAGCTAGAAAAGGGCGAGATAGTCACCGCTAGGGACGGTGAGTGCCCTTACAGTAAACGCAATGGACGTATAGTCCTCTATCTTTCCAGCCTCAGGGTAGGTATCCTTCAACCTTTTCTTCATTCGCTATTCCTTGACACTGCCCACATTTGGGGTGTTCCTCTTGCCCAGCTTATTCCAAACTCCCTCCGGATTGTGGTCGCTTTTATAGCAACCTGTCACCTTTACAAAGTTCTAGTATCTCTGGAGCTCTTTAGGAGCTTTTACAAATTATATGTCTCTTCAGCCTCTAATCCTTCCAAAGGGTACCTTCAGTTTAATCCTAGGTACAAACTAGTAGGTCCTTTTCAATCCTCAATAGGGGAATGGAAGGACCTCTTCTTCTTCTCCCATCTCCCAAATCATTTAGTTTGCTCTGAGCCTTACCTGGTTTGGAACCTGAACCGCTCCTTCTTCAATGAGCTCCCCATCTTGTCCATTGAGCAATTAAAGCATAGAGACCTCCTAGTTGCCCTTGCAAAGTCTGATAGAGTCAAGGTTGGATGTACCACCCAACATGGCTTGACACTTTCCTTCGTCCTGTTAAGCTAGGGGGCCCATCAGAGCTCAACCTCCCTTTCGTCAAGGGCGCTTTGGAGATATCCCCTTCCGGTAGGGTGCTTTTCTGTCTTTAACTAATTTTATCTTTTATTTGTTCTCGATTTTATGCTAACAGTTCTTCTTTCTCTCTGTCTTGACAACAATGAGGACCACATCTTGGCTATTCAAATCTGCTCCTACCTAAGAACCATCTGGTGGAGCTCGAGGCACAGCTGGTGCTTGTTTTGCTGCAGCTCCTGCTGCTAAAATTCCTATTCCCCAAGCTAGCAGGAAGCAGGTGGTGACCAAGAGGACTCGGGGTGCCTCAAAACGGAGTTCGACAGTTGTGGGGATGAAGCCTTCTGGCAAGCCCATCAAAATTTCGACCTAATCTTCTTCGCCTTCTTCTCAACTAGCAAAGAAGGTTTCCCCGAGCCCCTTTATTAAGGGGAAAACCCCTATGACCTTGAGGTCCAAGCCAGCATTCTCGGGTTGCGCCATCGAGGAGGTCGCTTCAACTTTGAAGAGGTTGGGGAGTGCTGCCCATTCTACTAAGGGGATAGCGAGATGGGTCCTTGATCTCTCCATGGAGTTATCTGATTCCCTACTTCGATGGCCTCACTCCCAATCCTTCCTGATGGAGTGCACCCCCTCAGTTGATCGAGAAGTCTAACGACACTAACCTATGAGGAGCTTGATAAATTCATTGCCTTCCTTCATACCGTAGTAAGTTCCTGCGACCTTTTGTAAGTTTGCAATTGGTTCTAAGTTATTCTGACTTCTATACTAACCTTCTTTTCTTTTTGCAGAATCACTCTTCCTTGGGAGCGCTTGAGGAGGCAAGCTCAGAAGGTCAAGAATGACCAAGAGTTCGCCTCTCTTATTTTCGAGCTCCAGGATGCCAAGGCTCGCCTAGAAAAGGAAAACGCCAAGCTTGCGGCCTGGCCAAGGAGGCCTCCACTTCTGCTGACAAGGCAACCGGACTTCTATCTGTGAGTAAGTAGGAAATCGAATAAACTAGAGCTCATATCCAAGTAATGGTAGCAAGTTTGGAAGACGTTGAAAAGAAAAGAGGGGAGCTCATTGATCTCGGTGTTAGGAAAGGGGAGCATGTTCAGGAGCTCGAGGCCAAACTAGGCTAGCTCCAAGGCCTTTATGATGAGGATGGCGGCCTCTCTATGGACACGCTCGAGGGGATCCCTGCCTTTCAGAGGTATGTGGAGTCTTTGATGCGGCCTTAGATGATGAGGTTGTACATAGAGGCCGTGGACAAGCTTAAAGAGCTCAACCCAAGGATGAAAACTGACATTGAGTTTGATGCTCAACTCTACCCTCAGGAGCTGATCTCCCCTCTTCCCTGGGAACAAGAAGGTCTAGCTCCTACTTCACAGAAGGAGGTCGCCGCAGCTAAGGTCCTAGCCCAAGTTGGCAAAGCTGATGAGAGCCCTTCAAGGAAGGGAAAAGAGATCGTGGCAGTTGCCTCTGAGGTGCAGTTCTCTAGAAAAGAGGTTCTAGACACCATCTCTCCGGTAATGATATCCCCTGAAGTTATACCTATGTTTTGTAGTGTAGATTCGTTTGCTCAAATTTTTCCTTGCCTCGTGCATACTTATTTTTATAGAAGGTACTCGACCTTTACTAGGGCAGAAACAACTGTTGAAGAGGGGCTTCCCCCGAGTAGCTCTGGACCACTTGACATTCTAGAGGATGAGGATGATGAAGATGATGTTCCTCTAGTAGACCGTCTGCCGAGAAAGTAACTGATGACTTCATGGGGTGGCAAGGGAGAAAATTTTTGTAACAGAATAAGACTTTTTCTAGTCTTTTCTCTTTCAATGCTCTGAATATTCAACCATTTACATTTTTGCATTGTATTGAACATCTTCACCTGATGTCTGTTTGTGGTGTCCTTGCTTTTTATATATCAATTTGAAATTTTCTTCAAGAAACTTGTTGTTGCTTTTGTGCATAACTTTTAAAACCCAAATCAAATAAAGTGAAGTAAAGCTTAGGGCAAATAGCATGAAACAAGGTCTTGATAAGCTCTAAAACACTTATCTTTTATTTATGCCTCACTCAAACTAAAACTGAAGAGGTCGTTGAGGTCATCTTGTCCTTCAGTGAGGTATTCTTAAACAACTTCCCGAGCTTAATTGACGAGTTAGCGAGGTCTGCAATGTCTGAACAACTTTAGGCATAGAAATTCTTTAGGTGCCTAGCATTCCAAGGTTGTAGGAGTTGCCTTCCTTCGAGATCAACGAGCTTATAGCTCCCTCCTTTGTGAACTTCTTGGATTATATAAGGTCCTTCCCAACTTTCTTGTAGTATGGCCAGTTGTGCTTGTTTTCCAACATCTGACCTTTTGAGGACCATCTCTCCAACCGTGAAGGGCCTTTCTTTTACTCTTTTGTTGAAAACAATTATAACTTGCCTTTTGTAGACTCTATCAACTTCCATTACTTTGCTTTTGACCTCTTCAAGGAGGTCGAGGTCTGCCCTTCTCTCCCCCTCGTTTAAGACTGAATTATATTCAGTCAATCTTAGAGACTTCATTCCAACCTCAACTGGCATCACTGCCTCTGCACCAAAGCATAGACTGAAGGGTGTCTCCCCGGTAGCCTTCCTAGGTGTGGTTCTGTATGCCCACAAAATGCTCGGGATTTCATTTGGACAGGAAGGTTTGCGACCTTCCTTCTCAAGCTTCGTGAGCCTTTTCTTAAGTCCTTCCAGAATAGTTCTGTTTGTGACTTCAGCTAGTCCATTTGCTTGGGATGAGCCATAGAGGTTAGTCTCTGTTCAATGTTCAAATTCTCACAAAAATTTTTTGAATGGATTGCCAATGAATTGTCATCCATTGTCTGAGATTATAGCTCGGAGGATCTCAAACCTACACACAATGTTTCTCCATACAAAAAACTGGACTTAAGAATGTCGTCCAATGAATATTGCCATTGGCTCAGCTTCAACCCATCTAGTGAAGTACTCCACAACAACGATTAGGATCTGAACACCCCCACTCCTTTCTCGAAGGGTCCTAGAATGTCAATGCTCCAGATATCAAAAGGTACTGATGAGTTGATTGATTGATACCTTGTTGGCATCACATGTGATTTGTTCCTATGCAATTGGGAGCTCGTGCATTTCTGTATGGTCTTTGCAATGTCTGAAACCATTCAAGGCCAACAATACCCTATCCTTATTATTTTCTTAGAGACTGTATTTTCTCCTATGTGCAATTCACATATCCCACTGTGTATCTCTTTAATGACTTATTGTCCTTCCCCCTTACTTAAACATTTGAGCAGAGGCCAGGTGAATGAACTCCAATATACCTCATAATCTCCTATACGGACGTACCGAGGTGACCATTTTCGCACTTGGTGAGCTTCTTTAGGGTCCTGTGGGAGGTCACCACCTTTGAGGAATTTGTAGATTGGATATCTCCAGTCTGTGACGCAGGTGGATGTGGTGGGTTGAGAAATAAGAAATTCTGGAAGAAATCTAATAATATTAACTCAAGAAAATTGCAACTTTTAGTTTGGATGAACAGTAAATGTGGTGAACAGTGCCGATGAACAGTAACTCAAACTTTAGATAATCCGTCAAAATTTGAGGCTTTTCGATAATCTAACTTCTGAACTTGCTAAAGGTCTAGATAACGAAAATTGAGTTCTTCTCCTCTAAACAAACTTCAATCTAAAGTAGTTAAAGGATGAAGAAAGAAAAAACAACACCTTGCGATCAC
>JAOXNR010054163.1:0-12987 GCA_028571225.1 Parsonsia alboflavescens | reverse complement strand
ATTAAAGGTCCAATAATTATTCATTGGATCATGGACCCAACATAATTATTCTGGCCCTTTAATTAAAGCCCAATATTATCACTGAACTCTTGAAGAACTTCTCTCACCTTGTCCGGCACATCCGAATTATTCTTAGTTCCATCCATAACCTCCAACGTCATGGGCAATAGTGCAAAGCATATCTTAGCCTCAGTCACCTCTTCTTCAAACTCCTTACTTGGAAGACAAATAACCGTCTTCCTCTCTTCCGCCGAACTCTCCCTCATGAGTTGCAATACCACTTTCTTTGGCCCCTTGTTGATAGTGTAGCAGTGCGTATAACTGTCATACGTCACTCAGTTATCATACTGCCAAGGTTTGCCCAATAACAAATGTGTAGCATCCATAGGAACTGCAATAGCATAGATAACAGTGGATTATTGGGGTCTGAAAGAGAATTCAACCTGACACATCTTCCCCACACTGACATCCATTCCCTGTTTAACCATCCCATCTTGTACAGTTCAAGAAGTGGTTCATTTTTGATTTGCAACTTTTGAACCGCCTCTTGCGAAATCATGTTCTGGCAGCTGCCCATGTTGATAATCACCTTGCAAGCCTTGTTTCCTATGGTGCATCAGGTGGTGAATATATTCCTCTCCTTCTGTTTCCTATGGTGCATCGGGTGGTGAATATATTCCTCTCCTTCCAATCCTCATTTGTCTTATTAGCAAGGCAGACCCTCCTAAGCACCAAACTTTCCTCCTTCACAGCTTTTGGGGAAAGCACATAACCCTCATCAACATCATCCGGTTCAAATTCAAGTTCACAATCAACACCATCCTGTATCAATAACTGAGACCTCACCCTTGGACATTCATTCGCATAATGACCCTTTTGCTGACATCAATGACAAGTAATATTTGCCGTACTCAAATTATGTCTATTCGGAATATTACCCATCCCTTGACACGACTGACCAACACTTTGATTTAGTGATGACTGCACATATGGACCTCTCGCTCGTACCAATGGAGTGCTGCTGGTTGACACATTTCGTGACTGAGGGAAAGGAATAGGTCCCTGATGTAGAGCTGGTTCCGGGTCCAGGTGGTTCAGAAGCGGTTCAGCAAGTTTTGGCTCCATCATCAGCTCCATGACGTTCAGAACGTTTGAAGAAGAAGACGTGAGCTGTTAAAATGCCAAATTGGTGCTAGGCACGTTTCTCGAGACGACTGGGATGAGCTCGGATCGGGCAAAAAACTGACTGGGTGACCTCGAACTGCCCAACAAACCAAAGTCACCTCTTTACTATGATGTAAGGCGTTTGTCGGCCTTTCAGAGTGGTTTCGATAATGTTTTGTTCAATTTACTGTTTTAGTGGCAGTTTCATAATTTTACAGCTTTTAGTGACTATTTTGTAATTTACTATTTTCTAGGGATATTTTTGCAATTTCTTTATTATTCTTTTCCGATTAGGATTAGGTTTTTGTTTTCGGCTTTAAGAATATCTTTTGTTGGCCGATTTGTAGAGCTTTTGATGAATTGAAGTTTTTTTGTTTTGGAATTTCACAATTTCTGAATTTTGTCCCATACTTTGGTTCTTCGCTTGATTCAATTTTCGTCTTCTAATTACTTGCATGAAGTTTGATTAGAGGGGAATTATTGAATTGGGTTTTTTTTTCTTTTTTCGTTTCGACTTCCGACTGCCTTAGTCCCCTTCCGAATGCTACACTTTTACTACTCTTTCGGGCCAAACTCCTTTCTACAACTTTCGCCTTCATCTGAATGTCCATCACCATGTTAAATGTATGTATCTGCAAAGCGTCTTGAATGGTCGGTTTGAGGCCATGAAAATATCTAGCGACCGATTGTTCCAGAGTCTCCCTTAATTGATTCCACGCCACCATGCGACAAAATTATAAAGTATATTCCTCCACGCTCTGAGATCCTTGAGCCAAACTTTGCAAGTTTTGAAAGAAAGTCTGTCGGTAGTTGTAGGGTGGGAATTCCTTCCACATCTCCCTTTTCAGTTCATCCTAATCATCCAAAACTAATGAGTCCTTCTAGATATTGTTGGTAATGGAAAGATTGCCATCATGTCGCCTTCCTATCCTTGAATCGGATAGCAACCAGTGAAACTTTCTTATCAGCAAGTACTTCTTTTAGCAAAAACATCTCATCCACCGAACTTAGCCAATCTAAGAACTCCTCGGGTAACAAGTGACGCAGTCGGAAGTCAAAACGGAAAAATTCGTTCTTGTCAGAAACTTGCAAACAAGAAACGGAAAAAAAGAAAAAAAGCCTGATTCAATAATTCCCGTCTAATCAAACTTCATGCAAGTAGTTAGAAGACGAAAATTGAATCAAGCGAAGAACCAAAATATGCGACAAAATTCGGAAATTGTGAAATTCCAAAACAAAAAAACTTCAATTCATCAAAAGCTCCACAAATCGGCCAACAAAAGCTATTCTTAAAGCTGAAAACAAAAACCTAACCCTAATTGGAAAAGAATAATAAATAAATTGCAAGAATACCCCTAGAAAATAGTAAATTACAAAATAGTCACTAAAAGTTGTAAAATTATGAAACTGACACTGAAACAGTAAATTGCCCAAAACATCATCGAAATGACTCCGAAAGGTCGAAAAAAGCCGTACACCACAGCAAAGCAATGACTTTGGTTTGTTGAGCCGTTCCAGGTCACCCGGTCAGTTTTCGACCCGATCCGAGCTCATCCCAGTTACCTCGGGAAATGTGCCAGACACCAATTTGGCATTTTAACAGCTCATGTCTTCTTCTTCAAACTTTCTTAACTTCATTTGGTTGATGGTGGAGCCGAAAGTTGTTGAACCGCTTCCGAACCACCTAGTCCCGCAACCAGCTCTGCGTCAACAAGCTACTGGAAAATATGGGAATCTCCAACTTGAACCCCATGTCCCAACGCGGAGCTGTTAGTTCACGATCTATCTCTCTTAGCTGGTAGTTTCCTCTTCCCACAACCCTTGGTAATACCCTTGGATTTGGTTCTCTTGGTGGCAGCTCAAGTTCCTCCTCATTCTTGCCATCTTCTTCTTCCTGTCTGCTGGCTGGTTCAGGCTAATCGGCCTTTCGTTGGACAGCCAATCGTTGCACCATCTTCGTTAGGGCTTGCATTTATCTGCCTCTGTCCTCGGGTTCCTGCTGCATCTCACGCCGACGTTCTTCCCCATCCCTTTGCATGGCTTCGATTAGGGCGGCCGCGATTTGTTTGAGATTCCCTGATGACATTGTGGATCATAGCTCTGATACCAATTGACGCAAGCGAATGTGGCAGGTTGAAGATTCTCCCAAAACTAGGCGACGACAACAAATTTTGAAAACTGTTGGAAACTCAAACTTTGGATAATCCGTCAAAATTTAGAGCTTTTTGAAGATCTAACTTTTGAACTCGTCAGAAATCAAAACAACGAAAATAGAATTCTTCTCCTATAAATAGGCTTCAATCTAAAGTAGTGAAAGAACGAAGAAAGAAAAGTAACCAATACAATAAAATTTTATTGAAGAAAATAATCAATTCTATATCTCTATGGAAGAAAAAACATATATAGCCTTATTGTCTAAAAAACATAATCCTATGTGAAATTCAGGAAAAAATAATAAATCCTATTCTTATGCGAAATTCAGGAAATAATTAATAAATCCTAATCCTGATTGACTTTGGCTACCAAACCCAACAAAAATCAGGAAATAAAATAAAACAATAAAATCCTTTCTAATTAAGGAAATGAAATATAATTCTATCTAATTAAGAAAATA
This sequence comes from Parsonsia alboflavescens, assembly GCA_028571225.1. Classification (NCBI taxonomy): domain Eukaryota; kingdom Viridiplantae; phylum Streptophyta; class Magnoliopsida; order Gentianales; family Apocynaceae; genus Parsonsia; species Parsonsia alboflavescens. Next base: position 9,209 of record JAOXNR010054163.1, on the reverse strand, counting down.
AAATTATTAAGCAATCTTCATCTTGTTATTTGCCTTTTCAACCTTCCTTGACCAGCCAATATAATTTCTTTTCGTGGAAGATGTTTTAATCATTCTGACTGGCATAAAGTGGTCGTTGGAAGCTACTTTGTCTTTGGCTCATCAACATGCCCTGCGTCATCACACTGAGTGATCGTAGGCTCATGGGGGATGTTAGGAGTCTAGCATAGTTGGTCGCTGCATGGAAGATGTATGAGATGGAATGGAGCTTACCAAGTTGAAGAACATGGTCAAGTAAGACCTCTCCTAAGCTCATTTAGGAGGTTAGTGACCTAGGAGGTCAGTGGCAGCAGGTCGCTACCCACCTTTCATCATTGACTTCGTGAGTCTGACTTTCAGATATTGAAGGTTGGGGCCTTAAGGCCATTTGGGTTGACAATGTCCTGGTCATGCCCGTTTAGGTTGACTCGTCCGGGGCATGCCCGTTTCTACCATCATGATCCCCCTTTAGGCCTAGTGAGCTCAAAGGTTGTGGCACCTAAATTACCATCTTTAAGTTCCAACCTTTGAAGGGTCACTCCATTTTCTCTATAACTGATAGCTTTTGTGAGGAGACGTGCCTCATCAATTTTAGAGGTTACCTCAGTTCCAGGAGTACCAGATCCTTTTCAGCAACCCAAAGGACTCCTTATCTCATGTAAATTAGGAGTCCTTTGAAGATTTTAGGACTTATCTATACTCTTCTGACTTGCAAATTTGCTGCTAACAAATATTCTCTGCAATAAATGATTTATCTATTTTTTCTCTCTGTTTGGCAAGAAAACCAGTGCCCAGAACAACTCCCTTCCTAATTCCGGAAGGAAATTTCAACGAGTGAGTTCTTCTTTCTCTTTGATTGCTTTTCAAAAAAATTTCCATCTCGCAAGTAAAAAGATGTCTTCCTTCTCTTCTGCATCTGACACCGCTTCTCTCTATTTTAGAGAGGTAGAGCACTCCCTTGTTAACCTGGAGAATGGGGTTTTTTACACCCCAACCCCCAACTTTAGTGAAAGCTCCATTACTTAAGAGTAATTCCTATAGGCCTTCCGAATTAGAGGTCTTCTCAATCCTTCCTGTTTTAGGTCCTACTGAAATTTTTGAAATTAGCAGGGAGAGGGAACTAGAAAAGGGGACATTGTCACCACCGTGGAGGGTGAGTGCCCTAGTAGTCAGTGTCCTGGACACATAGTCCTTTATGTCACCAGTCTCCAAGGGGGTATTCTCTTTCCTTATCGGCACCCCTTATTTCTAGACATCGCTCATTTTTTGGGCTTCCCTATTGCCCAACTCATCCCAAATTCTATTCGAACAATAGTCGCGTTCATAGCGACCTACCATCTTTACCGAGTTCCAGTTTCTTTGGAGCTCTTTAGGAATTTCTTTAAGGTCAGTATCTTCTTGAAACTGAAGGGTGCCACTTTAGGATATCTCCAATTTAATGCCCGATATAAATTGGTAGGCCCTTTCCAGTCCTCCGTGGGTGATTGGAAACTATCTTTCTTTTTTTGCTAGACTTCCTCACAATTTGGTACGGTCTGAGCCCTACCCGGACTGGAACATGAATCAAGCTCCCTGACCTGACCAACAAGTAGTTAAGGCATAGAGCCGTTTTGATTGACCTAGCCAACTCTGACAATGTTAGGGTTGGGTGTAGTTTACCAGCCTGGCCCTTAACTTTCCTTCACCCTGCTAGGCTAGGGAGTCCAGCAGATCACGACCTCCCCTCTGCCACGAGAGCTATAGGGATTCCCCCTTCTGGTAGGGTGCCTTTTTGTAAATTTTTTTTGCTTGTCTTAACTTTTTCATGTACTAACAGCTTTTTCTCTTTTTTTTTGACAGTAATGAGGACCACCTCCTGGTTTTTAAAATCCACTCCTCCATGAGCTCCTATTGGTGGAGTTAGGGGCACCGTTGGTGCTTCTTCTGCTATTGCCGCTGCAACGTCCCCTATTCCTGCTGCTGAAGCTAAGATTCCTATTCCCCAAGCTCGAGGAATGTAGGTTGCTATGGATGATAGGACCTGGACTGCTTTGAAGAGGAGTGCTGAGGTCGCTGCTTTGAAGGCCTCCAAACAGCCTATGAAGATTTCAATCTCCTCTTCCTCCCCTTCTTCTCAATCTACTGCTTCTATGAAGATGGCCCCTCCATCCTCTGTAGGTAAGGGGAAGGCTCCGATGACCGAGGGGTCGAGGCCGGAGTTCAATGGCTATGCGCCCAAGGAGGTCGCTAGTACTTTGAAGAGGCTAGGGATCACCGCCCTGGCCAACCACACTAATGAAGGGGCTCCTCAGTGGGTCCCTAACCTGGCGATGGTGTCATTGGACTCCATGTTTCAATGGCCACACTCACAGTCGTTCTTGATGGAGTTTGTGCCTCTAGTTGACTAGGAGATATATCGGCAACTAACTGATCATGAATTGGATAAGTTCACAACTTCCCTCAATATTATAGTAAGTATTTCGAACCTTTCTTTAGTTTTGCAATTGATTCTATTTTTTACTTGTCTATATTTCTTTCCTCCTTTTTTCTTTGTTTGCAGAATCATGTCTTCCTTGGTGAGTGGCTTAGGAGGCCGGCCGAGAAAGCCAAGAAAGATCTAGAGTTTGCTACCCTAATCTCGGAGCTTCGGGACGACAAAGCTCGCCTGAGAAGGAGAAAGCTGACCTTAAGGCCTCTACAGAAAAGGCTAATGCTTGTTGTACTAACATCTTTAAAATTTTGCAAGAATGCAAGATGGAGGTTGAAGAGGCCAAGGTCGGGAACCAGACTGTGTTAATAGCTTTGGAGGAAATTGACAAGAAGAATGAGTAGTTGCTCGCGTGGTAATCAGCAAAGGGAGAGAGTTCAAAAGCTCAAGGCTCAGTTGGAATGCCTCTAGGGTATTTTTGATGATGAGGGTAGCGTCTTTTTGGTCAAGCACGAGGGAGTTCTAGTCTTTCGAGGCTATGTGGAATCCCTCCTTCACCCTCAACTTTTTTGGCTTTATGTGGAGGTGGTTGATAAACTCCGGGAGCTCAATGGGAACCTGAAGACATACCCCGAGGTCCACGAAGAGTTATATCACCTAAATGTTGCGAGTCCACTTCCCTAGGTCAATGAAGATCCTGTGACAACTTCTCAGGAGGATGTGGCTGCAGCGAAGGTCCTAGCCAGGGTCCACCAAGCTAGAGATAGCCTTCCAAAAAATGGGAAAGAGCTGGAGGAGACTCCTATCGAGGTGGAAGTTGTAGTGAAGGAGGTCCTGGATATTCTCCCCAAGGCCTATGCTAGCCTCGAAGGTATGACTATGCCCAATTGTGGAGATTTGATTGCTTAACACTTCTCTCATCTCTTGCATACTAGTTATGAAGAGGTACTCGTCCTTTTCTGAGTTTCTTGCTTATCTTTCAGTAGAAGTCTATTCAAACAATGCTATTGTTACCTTCTAGATCCCTCCAACACCATCGGCCTAGAAGTAGCTGCTAATGATAAGGATCTAGAAAATGAAGAGCCCCTCATTCATCGCCGACCATGGAGGTAGCTGGTGACTCCAAAGGATAGCGAGGGAAAAGACTAGATTTTTGTAATAGAATAGGATCTTCCACAATCTTATTTATACTTGCAATCTTGAATATTCAATTATTTCTGCATTTGTATTGAATATTCTCTCCAAAGGTCTGTTTGTGGCCTCATTTTTTATATATATTCGCTGTCCTTTTTTCCAAATTGTTTTGTCTTTGCTTTAACACTCAAAATTTGCATAATAATCTAAACTAGCTTTGAAACCCAGGAAAATAAGATGAAGTAATGTCTCAATGAACTCAGAAAATCTTATCTTTTATTTATGAACTCAGAAAATAAGATGAAGTAATATCTCGCTGTTGTGAGCTCCTTTCAAACAGTTTCCCGAGCTGTATGACAAGTTTGCAAGGTCTGAGAAGTCTCTGGAAGCCTCAAGCACAGAATTTCTTTAGATAGCAAATGTTCCAACATCTTAGGAGCTGTCTTCCTTCGAGATTAGCAAGCTTATAGCTCCCTCCTTTGTGGACCCCTTGGCTGATATAAGGTCCTTCCTAGCATTCTTGCAGCTTAGTTAGTTGTCCTTGTTTCCCAACATCTAACCTTCTGAGAACCATTTATGCAATTGTGAAATGCTTTTCTTTCACTTTTTGGTGAAAAAATTCGTAACTTACCTTTTGTTCCTCCTATCAGCCTCCATTGCTTTGTTTATGACGTCCTCAAGGAGGTCTAGGTTTGCCTTTCTCTCCTCCTCATTTAAGACTGAAACGTATTTTATCAGTCTTAAGGGTTTTATACCAACCTCGATGGCATTATTGCCTCTGCACCAAAGCATAGATTGAATGGTGTTTCTCCAATAGCTTTCCTAGATGTGGTTGTGTATGCCCACAGGATGCTTGGAATTTCGTCTGGCTAGGAAGGTTTCCAACTTTCCTTCTCAAGCCCTGTGAGTCTTTTCTTAAGACCTTCCAAGATAATTTTGTTTGTAACCTCAACCAGTTCATTATCTTGGGGATGAGCTACAAAGGTAGCCGCTATTCAATATTCAAGTTTTCACAGAAAGTCTTGAATGTTTGCTATTGAATTGTCATCCATTGTCTGAGATAATAGCTTAAGGTATCCCGAATCTACATACAATGTTTCTCCATACAAACGATTCGACTTTTGGCAATGAAATTGTTGCTATCGGCTCAATTTCAACCCATTTGGTCAAGTACTTTACAACAAGAATTAGGAATTGGACAAACCCCATTTCTTTTGGGAAGGGTCCTAATATATCAACACCCGAGATGTCAAAAGGTACCAATGCGTTGATGGATTGATACCTTCTTGGTAGTACATGTGATCTATTTCCCTACAACTGTCAGCTTGTGCATTTCGGTATGATCTTCTTAATGTCTAAAACCATTGAAGGCCAATAATAGCCCATCCTCAATATTTTCTTTACATCTTTTTTTTTCCTATGTGTGATCCACATATTCTACTATGTACCTCTTCAATGACATACTGTCCCTCTCCCTTGCTTAGGAATTTTAGCAATGGCCATGTGTATGACCTTCTGTACATCTCGTCGTCCCCTATCAGGACAAAGCGCGGTGCCCATCTCCGCACTTGGCAAGATTCTTTGATCCTTAAGGTATTTGTAGATTGGATATCTCCAGTTTACCTAATCCTCTATGACCTTGTTTTCTTCTTGGTTTATGCTAGGAGAGTGCAATTGTTCCACTAACAATTCTAGTTTTGTCTCGGTTATCTCTCAATAGACTTTAGATACTTCATCTGCTTCTGTATTTTACTCTCTGGGTATTTGCTCGAGAAAGGGAAAATAGACCTCAAATCCATATGGAACGAGATCCCATGTTTCAAAATTTTTTTGCACACAAATGAGATATGATACATACCTTTTGTTTGAAACTGCAGATTTGTCAAAATAATCAACAGAGATCTACTAAGCTTAACATCTTCTAATCTATTCCCCATGAAAAACTTGGTGAACAGATGGGAATGAAAGAAGAACTATTTTTCTTTCTTGAGTGGCTCCAATTGATAGAATATTAGGGTTGAGATTTTTTTTTTTTTTTTTCATTCACCCCTCTCTCTCCTCACTTACCTTTTTTATGAGGTTATAAACCCTCATATTTATAGAAGAGGGAATCCTTCATCATTAAGTCACTTAATGATGGAGGATAGGTGCAGGACATCTATGAGCCATAACCTAATAATCCACTATCAACTTAATTAAAGGTCCAATAATTATTTATTTTATCAAGGACCCAAAAAATAATTATCTCGGCCCTTTAACTAAAAGACCCTTTATTTATTTTTCAGTTCAAGCCCATCAATGATTAATCTCATGGACCTAAGTCCAAATTAATCATGAGACTTACAAGAAAAATAAATAACCACTCATATAGTTTATTTAAGCCCAGAATAGTTACTCTCAAGGATTTAAATAATCCTTAATTAATTATCAAAGCTACTCAGAATAAAACTAGTTCCTCTTTACTTCCCATTTTAGAATGATACATATAAACTATAGGGCGAGATGAGGGACCTTAAGGCACAATGCTCGAGGCTCCATAAAATGACCAAAATACCCTCGCTACATAATGGCAATATAGTTAGTCATTTTAAACATCTTCTATTATCACCATAAGAAGATGATGCACTCCAAGACACATTGCTGTAGAAACAGAAGGCTTGTTGAGATAAATCTCAACCCTTAGTCTTCGACCTACAAGTGTATTGACACATTTTACTCTTCCATGTAACACCTACTACTGAGCATAGGTCTGGTGTACTATCACCTTACTCAATAGCTTTTACCATTCTTTGGTATCTATTCAATCTATGAATTCACATTGAATATTCACTAGAAGAATATTCAGCACTATATAAAATAGTACTACTAATGCCTTGGGTTCTATGAATTAACTTGAACAATCCAAAAGGAGGCGATTTACCCATTTCAATAAAGAGATGGCATAGAGACCCTATTCTATAGGTCTGTCTTAACTAACTATATCAATGTTCCAAACATGAAAGGCTATTGGTCTCGTACAAATGAAACCTCACCTATATCATATTAAGGCACATTAACGTAGCTTCATCAGATCGCCAACCCATACTCTTGTCTTGGGGTTGTGTCCACGCAGTTGCTACAATGACATTAATTCTCCTTTCTTTGATAGTACATTTAGAGAACTGTCATTGTATGGTCCTGTTCTACACATTCAAAATGTGCTAAGACATATAGTCCGGGCTCACTACCTAATGACTAAATTTAAGTCACCCTACTTAAAGGAGACCAATGTGTTGTAACCTTTATTCAATGGAACGCTCAATTCCATCAAACGGTCAAGTACAATTTCCTTATGATTTACACTTTCGGTGATCCATACCTTACTATGCTGAACGTCCCAGCACATAGATCAAATATTTAAATCAAGTTGGATCTTATTGCACGTAAAATATATGCACAGAAATAGTTCAAACAATTCCTCAAATTCATTCAATCAAGAACTACAGAAAATCGGTAGTCTTTTTGGCCCTAAATCTCCACAGACTCCCACTTGCACAAATAAGACTAACTATCCTATTCTAACCCCCATAGCATCTAGATGTCTTTTGAAGATCTTTTCTATTAAAGGCTTGGTAAAAGGATCTACTAGATTATGCTCTAAGGGAATTGTTCTACCGCTAACTCTTTCTTCTGAATGAAGTCTCAAATCAAGTGATACTTTCTCTCAATGTGCTTGCCCTTACAGTGGTTTCTTGGTTCCTTGTATTGTGCAACACGACACAGTTGTCACAGTACATGGTCACTGGCTTATCCATGTTAGGTACAATTTCTAGTTCTGTTAAGAACTTTTTGGGCCATACTGCCTCCTTGGACGCTTCTGAAGCTGCCACGTACTCTGCTTCCACAGTAGAATCAGCAATACAAGATTTCTTGATACTCCTCCATGAAACTGCAGCTCCAAACAAGGTGAAGACATATCCAAAAGTGGATTTTCTTTCATCCTTATTAGCCTGGAAATCTGAGATCGTGTCACCAATTGGACATAAGTCATCAGCTTGATAAATCAACATATGATCCCTAGTACTTTTGAGGTACTTGAAGACATGCTTTACCATTTGCCAATGCACCTCCCATGGATTTGAATGATATCTGCTGACCATGCCAACGGCAAAACAGATATCTGGCCCAGTCCATAGCATGAGATACATAAGACTGCCAATTGCAGAAGCATATGGTATTCTACTCATCCTATCTCTTTCTTCTTGTGTTGTATTACACTCTTTAGAAGAGAAGTGTATCCCATGTTTGAAAGGAAGATTTCTTCCTTTACACAGATCCATTTTGTACTTGACCAACATCTTGGCAATATACGAGGCTTGTGATAGGTCTAATGTTCTCAGCTTTCTATCTCTTGTGAGTTTTATGCCAAGAATATAACTGGCTTCTTCCATGCCCTTCGTACTAAATTGACTAGATAGCCAAACCCTTACGGTTGATAATACTCCAACCTCATTTCCAATGAGTAGGATATCATCAACGTAGAGCACAAGAAATGTCACAGCATTGTTATCTAGTCTCTTATAAACACGAGGTTCATCAATGTTTTGCATGAATCCATAAGATTTTATGGTTTCATCAAAATGAATGTTCCATGACCTTGATGCTTGCTTAAGTCCATAAATGGACTTCTTAAGCTTGCAAACCATATCTTCTTTACCTTTAGCAATGAAACGGTTTGGTTTTAGCATACAGATACTTTCATTCAGATAGCCATTAAGAAAAGCTGTCTTAACATCCATATGCCATATCTCGTAGTCATAGTGACATGCGATGGCTAACATGAGACGGATTGATTTAAGCAAGGCTACTGGTGAAAAGGTTTCCGCATAATCGATTCCCTCATTCTAAATATAACCCTTTGCAATCAGTATTACTTTAAAGGTTTCAACCTCTCCATCAAATCCTCTCTTCCACTTGAAGACCCACTTACACCCAATGGGTTTTACCTCTTTAGGTGCTGGTATAAGATCCTAGATTTTATTGGAGTGCATAGACTCAATTTCTGATTTCATTGCTTGATGCCAAAAATCTACATCAACATCAGTAATAGCTTCATCGTAACTAGTGGGATCCAATTCCTGATTGTCTGATATAGGCCCAAAATCCTCTCTTGTACATCTTTCCGGAGCTCTAGATATCCTCCCACTACGACGAGGCTCCACTAGTGTCTGAGACAATGGTTGTGTTACATCCTCCACTACCGTTGGTTCTGATGAAGAGTCCGGGATAGAATCCTTTTGTTCTAATTCCACTTGATTGGAACCCTTAGTTCTTATTCTTTGCTCATCTTGCAAGTATCTTGTATTGGTGCTAATAAACAGTTTTTGCTCTTGGGGATGATAAAAATAAGCACCCCTCTTTCCTTTTGGATAGCCAACAAAATAGCATAATTCTGATCTTGGTTCTACCTTACTTCCTTTAGTCAGTATAGAAGCTGGACAACCCCATATTTTGAGGTGTCTTAGACCAGGCTTTTGTCCAGTCCACATCTCATAGTGACTCTTAGGTACAGACTTGGAAGGTACCAAGTTCAAAATAAATGCTGTTGTTTGTAAGGCATATCCCCAAAAAGAAATGGGAAGAGATGCATGAGACATCATGCTTCTAACCA
>JAOXNR010054161.1:0-44081 GCA_028571225.1 Parsonsia alboflavescens | reverse complement strand
GGGGGGGGTTTCAAAGTTGGTCTAAAGGTCGGTTAGTAAGCTCGTAGCTTTCATAGAGACGTGAATGGCAAGATCTCTTATTCTAGGGAAACTCCATGATCTTAGGAGCAATTGGCGGGATTCAACTAAATCCCACAATTATCCTGATTGCCTACTATTACGTAATACGGAGCCTAATTCCAGAAGGTAACGGACTCTCTCTCTCTCTCTAAACAAAAACACACAATCAGTCTACGGACTAGGCAGGACGATAGGGAATCGAGTCTTCTTGCTTTCTTGAGAATTGGCCTTTACCGGAAAACTCTCCCAGAATACTTAGGTATTGGAGCAATTCCTTGGGCGACTGCCCACTCCGGTGACCTCTTTTTCTCATCTTCTCAGGGTACTAATCGTGGAGCTCCATCAGGATCTGTGGGGTGACCCGGTCCAACTCTTTTGGACCCCACTTCCGTCTGTGGGAAACTGTAACAAAAATGCCTAGCCTTTTTCCCATACACAAAAACAAATAAAACAATCCTGATCACTCAGTCATAGCCTTCGTGGGTTCAACCACCATGCTGTGGCAGGCCACTAGCCAGAACACAGTTACGCACTGGAGAAATAGTGCTAGAAATATCATCGCCAGTACAAGTCGTTAATGACAGCAATCCAAGGCCCAGCACACAACAGGGTCAGCAATCGCAGGCACAATCCAACCCATTCCAGAGTGTCCAAGACAACCAAAGGCTGGCACAAGAAATGTTGCACCAGAGACACCCAGATCTCATGGCGAATGCCAACAACTCTAGGCCGCCCAGGCCACAAAGATCTGGAGGAACCCGAATATCCATGCTTGCAAATCTAATGGAAAGAATGGTGGCGGCCCTGAAAGGAATCTCTGGCAAAAGAGATTACGTTTCAACGGGGTGTACTTTGGCACCTTCCTTGAAGGGTACGCAGCTGCCCAGGAGCCAAATCGAGAACATTCAGCTGGATAGGCTTCAGCCTTTAGAGGCAAGGGCCGACCCCCCACATAATGACTAATGTTGAGAAGCAGGTCAACTAGAACAAAGGTCACAAGAAGCGAGAACCCTGCCGGTGACCGACCTTAGAGAAACCTTCGACAACGGAAAAGGGTACAACCTAAGAGTCAAGCTCAACTGAGTGGCCATCTCTAAGAGCCAAGCGTGGGTGCAGTCCCTGAAAAGCAGGGGAGCTCGTTGCAAACTCCTATTGGGGCAATGATGCCCCCATGTTGTAGCCTGATCGAAATTATAGGCGAAAGCGCTTGAGGGGCAGCGCCTAACCCACTAAGGAGAGAAGCTCCCACAGCCAATTAGGAGCAACAAAGCGTTGGGGACCTTACCAAGCCTTCGTCGTTTGTCCATAGCATCCAATCAGCCAGGATGCCCTCAGGCTTCAATGCTCCACAAATGGAGAAAAAAATATGATGGAACTGCAGAACCTCACTGACACATAGATGAGTATGTGACGTAGAGCTGGTTGCAGATCAAGGTGCTTCGGATGTGGGGCATGTTTCGGTTTAACAAGTTTTAGTTCCTGCATTAGCTCCATGACGTTCAGAACGTTTGAAGAAGAGGATGTCAGTTGCTTAAAGTGAATTGATGCCGGGCATGATTCCCGAGGTAACTGAAACGAGCTTAGATCGGGCTCAAATTTGACTGGGTGACCCGGAACGGCCCGACAAATGAAACTCACTGCTATGCTGTGATGCAAGGAGTTTTTTGGCCATCCGGAGTCGTCTGGATGGAGTTTTGGGCTCTTTTCAATTTTCAATGGCATTGTCATAATTTTTCAGTTTTTAAGTGACAGTTTCGTAATTTACTATTTTCTAAGGGAATTTTAGCAATTTATTTACTTTTCGTTTCCGATCAATGTTAGGGTTTGTTTTTGGCTTTAAGAATTGTTTCCTGATGGTTTTTCGATAGACTTGTTCAATTGAAAGTTGTCAACTTTTGGCTTACCCGATTTTCGACTACTTCGAAAATTGTTCTTCACTTGATTTAATTTTCGGCTTCTAACAACTTGCATTGAAGCTTGATTTGAAGGAATTTTGAATCAGGTTTTTTTTTCCGTTTCTTGTTTTGCAGTTTCTGAACAAGAACGAATCCTCAGGTTTTCGTTGAATCTTTGAAACTTGAGATATCCGAATCTCAACAAGCCGTGCCAGTTTTGTTTCCGACTGCGTCAATATGTCTCCTACATGGAGATGTTCGAGCATCCCGACTATGTCAAATGCAGAGCCTTCAGGTCCACCCTGACCCAAAAGGCGGCCCAAACTTGGTTCAAGGGAATTCCTGAGGCGAGCTTCTCAAGCTGGACACAGTTGTAAGAGATGTTTCTGAAAAACTACCAAAGCAGCATGAGGTGCGAAAACGATATCAACGACCTTTTCCTCATCAAGCAGAAGGTTGCTGAGAGCAACCAGAGCTATTATAGCTGTTTTAATGACCAAGTAGTGGAGATTGAGCAGAAAAACGATGCCATCTACATGACTGCATTCAGTCAAGGTTTACAAGGGGGGTATGTAGCCCTCAGACTGGCCGAGGAGCTAGTAAGAACAATCAAGGAGCTACAGTTGCTAATGGAAATACTAATCAAGGCAGAGGAAATTGCGGTCTAGAAGAAGATCCTAGGCTTCACCTCAGCCACAAATAGAGACAACAGAGGACATCCAAGAAGTCCTTAAAAACAAAAGCGGGAGAGAAAAGAGCTTCACCCCAAGGGGGGAACCTCTGACAAAAGAAGGAAGGCCATCCCCGACCTCATGGTCTCTCCACTCAAGACATCACGGGCCGAGGTTGTGATGGTCATGGGAAGAGAGGCCTTCTCTAGCGGCCCAGGCCTCTCAAGAGTCCTGTGGCCAAAAGAGATCCGACAAATTTCTGCCACTACCATAAAGATCACGACCATCTCACGGAAGATTGCTTCGACCTCAAACGTGAGATTGAGAGGCTGATAAGAGAGGGCCACCTACAAGAATTTTTGGTAAAAAATGCAAGACCTGCAAATCCACCACTAGCAGGCCCGCACAACCAAAGACCCCTAGTTGGTGAGATAAATGCCATCGAGAGAAGGTCGAAGCCAGCTTGAGGGGGAGATTCAGAACCCCTAACAGTGTCATTTTAGATTGGCAACTTCTTGGTGAGGAAAATGCTAGTTGACACTAGGAGTGTTGTTAACGTCCTATACCACAAGGCCTTTGATTAGATACTAATTAACAAAAACTTGCTATTAAAGTCTGATACGGCTCTGATCTGCTTCAATGGCAGCACAACCTATGAAGATGGAATCCTACAAGTTCCCACCACAATGGAGATGGAGATGTCTTTGAAGCAATGGACTGGATGGTTGTGGATGCACCTAGAACCTACAATGCCATACTTGGCCGAAGGGGGGTGATGGACCTGAGAGCAGAGATCTCCCTGCTCAATTACCGCATGAGGATCTGGGTCGGTAACACTTGGATTACACTTGAAGGGGATAGACAAATGGCTGCTAAAAGATAATGAAGAAAGCTACCTAGAGCCCAAGCAAGAGGACTGCATTGACTTCCCAAAAGAGGATGACCACCTCAGAATTCAAGCGGTCGGAAAAGGGGAGAAAGTTTTTCTCAACCCTAAATTCCCTGAGAAAGGGATCTAGATTGGAGAGCTCTTACCTCCAAAGGTCAGGGGAAAACTGGTGGACTCTCTTGAAGAAAATTTGAATGTCTTCGTTTGGCAATCCAGTGACCTCAAGGGAGTTGACCGAACAATTGCAGAACACAAGGTCAGGCTCAAGCCCGGCGTTAAACCTGTAAAACAAAAGAGCAGAACCTTTACACCCGAACGCAACAAGGTCATCGCAAGAGAAGTCCAAGCTCTTCTCGCGGCAGGAATCTTGAAAGAGGTGGTGTAGCCAGAATGGCTAGCTAATCCAATTGTGGTCCCAAAGAAGGACGGGAAGTGGAGAATGTGTGTGGACTTCACCACACTCAACAAATATTGCCAGAAGGATTTATAACCCCCTCCCCAATATCAACTAGATGGTGGACTCCACAGTCGGATACTAGTGGCTAAGCTTCCTTGACGCATACAAAGGGTACCGCTAGATTCCGATGGCTTTTGATTTCAGCACCGATTGATACACCAAGATGCCTTTCGGTTTGAAAAACGCCAGGGCAGAATTTCAACAAGCAATGCAGAAGGTCTTCGAGAAGCAGCTCGGGCAAAACATTGAGGTCTATGTGGATGACATATTGATCAAATCCAAGACTACAGAAGACTTCATAGAAGACATCCAGGAAACTTTTTAAACCCTGGAAGCTACTCACATGAAGCTCAACCTAGAGAAATACACTTTCAAAGTCTCTGCAAGAAAGTTTCCAGGCTTCATGATCTCGGAGAGAGGCATCGATGCCAACCCAGAGAAGAACAAAGCTCCAGTAGATATGGAACCTCCCAGAAACGTCAAGGAGGTACAGAGTTTGGCAGGTAAAATGGCAGCACTAGGATGCTTTATCAGCAAGATGGCAGACAAAGGAGAAAAATTTTACAAAGTCATAAAAAGCCAAAGGACTTTCCGTGCTTTGAAAGCTGCCAAGAGGCGTTCATCAAGCTGAAGAATTTTCTAGGCAAACCTCCTCAAGTTGTCTCCCCGAGATCAGGAGAAGAAATCTGTATGTACTTGACTGCAACTAAAAGGCCACTGAGCTTGATATTAATAGTAGAAAGGTCAAGTCAGCAATTTCCTATTTATTATGTTAGCCGTCTACTCCGAGGTTCAAGAACTAGATATACGGACCGCGAGAGATTTTTGTACCTCATCATTATCACCTCAAGAAAATTAAAGCTGTATTTTGAAGCTTAACTGATAAGAGTCCTAACCAACTTACTGCTAAAACAAGCTCTGGCAAAGCTTGAACTTTCAAACCGGATAATGAAGTGGTCTCTCGAGCTCTCAGGGTATCAAATCCAGTTTGAACCAAGGAAAGCCATCAGAGCTTAAGTTCTCTCAAACTTCGTAGAAGAATGTACTAGAGCTAAACTGGAGCACACAAGTGCTTGTGAAGGCAATATATGGACCATGTTCATAGATAGGTCCACAAAAAAAGAGAATTCAGTTACAGGGATTATACCGATCAGCCCTGAGAGAGTGAGAATCCCTTACTCTGGGAAGGTCAACTTCCCAAGCTCGAACAATGAATTCGAATATGAAGCTCTCTTAGTAGGTCTAACACTTATAAGAGCTCTTAAAGTGCAGAAACTGCTGGCTAAAACATATTCACAAGTTGTAGCCAGCCAGGTTGTTGGAGAATACGAAGCCTGAGAAGACAACTTGGTCAAGTATCTCAAAAGAGTAAGAGATATGATTTCAAAACTTGACTACTTCCTCATTGAGCAGATTTAAAGAGAGCTAAATTCAGAAGCAGACACATTGTCCAAGGTTTACCGATCGGCAGCTAGAACCAATGTCGAGCTACTCATAGACCAGTTACATTTTCCCAGCATTGATCAAGAAAAAGGCCTGGTTATAGAGGATCAAGCAGACTGGAGATACCAAATTTTCAGATTCCTTAAACACAGCGACCTCCCCAAGAACCAGAAGGAAGCTCGCCAAGTGCGATGATGGGCACCTCACTACATCCTGATAGGAGATGATGAGGTATATAGAAGGTCATACACATGGCCACTGCTTAAATGCTTAAGTCCAGGTGAGGGCAAATATGTGATTGACGAGGTACATAGCGACATATGTGGCTCTCATGTATAGGCAAAAACTGTCACCTAGAAGATCCTACGGACGGCGTATTATTGGCCCACAGTGGTCATTGATATCGAAATAATAACCATATAGAAATGCACAAGCTGTCAGCTACATGGGAATAAATCACATCTTCCACTTGTGAAATACCAGCCAATCAATACCTCAGTGCCATTTGACATATGGGGAATTCACATCCTCGGACCCTTCTCAAAAGAAGTGGGGGGTGTCAAATTCCTCATAGTTGCTATAGAATACTTCACCAGATGGGTTGAAGCAGAGCTAATGATGGTGATCTCATCGCAAAAGGTTCAATCATTTGTGTAGAGAAGCATTGCATGCCGATTTTGGATCCCTTGGGCCATTATTTTAGACAATCGGTATTTTACTGGTGACCCATTCAAGTCCTTCAGTAAGAATCTCCACATCGAGCAAAGATTGACCTCCATGGCTTACCAACAAGCTAGCGGGCTAGCTGAAGTCACAAACCGAACAATCCTAGAAGGGCTGAAGAAGAGGCTCACGAAGCTTGAGAAAGAAGGTTGCCACGCAGACTGGCCAAATGAAATCCCAAGTATACTATGGGTATACAGAACCACACCCAGAAAAACCACTGGAGAATCTCCATTTAGCTTGTGCTTTGGGGCAGAGGCGATAATGCCAGTTGAGGTTGGAATGACGTCTTTAAGACTGACCGAGTATGACTCAGTCTTAAATGAACGGAAGAGAAGGGCCGAGCTCGGATTTCTCGAAGAGGTAGGAAAGAAAGCAATTTACAAAAATAGGTAACTAATTTCTTCAACAAGTGAGTGAAAGAAAGACACTTCGAAGTTGGAGAAATGGTCCTCAAAAGGGCAGATGTTAGCAAACAATGTCAACTGACCAAGCTACACAAAAGCTGGGAAAGACCATACCTAATCCAAGCAGTCCACAAAGGAGGGAGCGACAAGCTAGCTGATCTCAAAGGAAGACAACTCCTAAGAGCTTGGAATGCCTGTCACTTAAAAAAGTTCTACTCTTGAAGGTCATCTAAGATATGAGAAACCTCATGGACCTGCCAGATCATGGCGACCCCAAACACTCAACAACGACCTCGACGGTGGTTTCAACGAGCTCAGTGTAGATTAAAGCTATGTTCTTTTAAAGTTTATGCGGTTGTTACGCTTGTGTTAATTTAATTTGCCTAAATGTCAAGTAGTTTAGTTATGCAAGCATGTAATTGTTGAAAAACTGTGAGTATGAAGACCAGAAACATTGCTCAAAGAAGAGGCAGAAAATACTGAGCAGTTTTGTAAAAAGACAAACAAGAGAACAGAGAGCCACAAATAGACTCACTGTGGGGACCAAGTGCAGCAAAAAATCAAGCAGAAGGCCACGAACAGACCTTT
The DNA here is from genome assembly GCA_028571225.1 of Parsonsia alboflavescens. Lineage (NCBI taxonomy): Eukaryota > Viridiplantae > Streptophyta > Magnoliopsida > Gentianales > Apocynaceae > Parsonsia > Parsonsia alboflavescens. The sequence continues at coordinate 36,948 of JAOXNR010054161.1, read as the reverse complement.
GCGAAGTGTTTAGTACTTAAAAAATAGTAAAGAAGTCCTAAAGCTATTATAAAACTTCCTAGGAGGACATGATGAAGTTAGAGCTGGAAACTTCAATTGGGGGACCTTGGAAAGGTTCCGCGTACATCCCCATCATCTCAGCTCTGCGGCGAGCGGCAACACACATCCTGCTTGCCACGCCAAGCCATTCAACACCACGACTTGCCTCTGCACTCCCACGGCCCGATCCTCCTCCGCTAAGATGGATAGCTGCTCGGGTCCTGCGACCTCCCCAAAGTGGAGGAGTAGAAGGCTTAGTAGAGGTCAAAGGCCCCCCACTACTACTCAGGTTTGCGGCGCTTTGGCTTGGACCAGCTCCTCCAAGTGGAAGGGTGACAACGACCTCCACAGGGACTTCAGCGATTAGAGTCTGGGCAGGTTCTATAAATGGAGAAACTGAGGGAGAGTGCCCGACCCCTGAAGGTCGGTTGCTTAGTCCGGAGGGCTTGCTTTGTAAAACTAATCAAGGCCTGTTTCTTGAAACCAATCAAGGCTCCTCAACACTATCGAAAAAAAAAAAAAACAAAAACTGTCAACATATGGAAATTATGGAAGCAGTGAAGAAGCCAACTTTAGAAGGATTACTTACTGGAGGGAGTAATCCCCATGCCTACACGGATCGAAGGGAGGTTACAGGATATCTTCCAGCACAAACCCGCGGGCTCTAGGAAAGACCTTAGCTAAATAGAAGAAACGCACCTAACCCTGGGCCGATCGGAATATGCCAAATTCATTAAAAAATCCCTGTGCTGTACCAGGCCAGGGACAAAGGGGGGGTGGGGGGAAGCTCATTCTAAAAAAGTCGATTAAGATTCCAGTTGGGATATCTCTCAATCAATGAATCATCAAGACGGACGAAGGGAAATTGGGACTTCAAGTCCCCCTCTGGAGACTGGACACAACCCACTATCGGATGCCGCTAAACTAGCCACAGATACCCCTTGGAAGAGCTGAAAGTTATGAGGACTTCCAACTCGAAGAAAAACCGGAAGAGCTCCAAAGATATTGGAATCTTGTAAAGATGACAAGTCTCTATGAAAGCGATTATCATCCTGATGGAATGGGGAACAAACTAGGCTAAAGGCACCCTCCAAAAATGGACTATGTCCAAAAACAGGATGAAGAAAAGGAAGAAGGAGCCCTCCCAAACCTTGGCGAGGTGAAGAACGAAGCATCCAGAACGCCTGGAGTGAGGGCCTTCAATCACCATGGTAGCAGTGAAGTCACCCTCATCTGCCGTCATCTCCACTTGGAATGCCCTAGTGTTAGCAGGGCTCAAGGAAGAGTCCTGAAAGGGAACCCCAATCTCAGCGAGGACATGAGTCAAACAAGGGATGTCTCAAGCTTGGGGAAAGTAAGGAGGATCATAAAAAATCTCATTAGCAAGAGATTCAAATTTTGATGGGTCTGAATTGAAAGACATGGTGACTGAGAAGGTTCAAATGAAAGCTTGGAAGAGAAAAGAAATGATTTGGTGCAAGGTAAGGTAGAGAGATGGAAGATGCTAAGAGAAAAAAAAATGAAGAAAGATATAACAAACTTTCCAAAGCTAGGAACTCCTCAACTTTTCACCAGAGAGCCGGAGTGAATCAACTTCTGGCCTTCTGAGACGGGTCAATTTCCTCAAACCCGGGGTGGGTTGATAGTTGAAAAACACAGCTCGCTCCAATTTCCTCTCACAATAAAAAGAGTAAAGGCGCAGTTCTTCTTTAGAAAAGAAGAGAGTCGAAGCCACCAAAATTTAAGCGGGGCTATTCTCCACTAAAGATTTCCCACCAAGCTTTCCAAAAGCAAAGGAATGTATCCTCTCACAAAAATAGTTGTTGCAAGAAAACGGCACAGTTTTACCAAGAGCCTCGACCTCAAGATGGTAAGTCCTAAAATATCTGAAGGCCAGCCTCACAAACAGTTGTGAGAAAGCTGTTCAACCTTTCAAAAGATCACGGCTTAGAGATGGTAACCATTGAATAACTTAAAGTCAGATGAAAGATTTGGAGATGGTAGTTTCTAATACCTGAAAGTGAAACTCGCGGCCTGGAGATGGTAACTTCTAATACCTGACGAAAGGGTCCCCGACCTCAAGATGGTGAACCTCAAAGCTTGAAGGTTAGACTCGTGACTTATAGACGGTAACTTATAATGGTTGAAGGTCACATTGGCGAGTCCTGAGGTGCGAGTGGGCAAGGACTTTCTATCACTGATTTCACGGGTCACGAACCAAGAGATCATCGACCTCCAGATGAGTATAACAGAGGCCTCACTAGATCACGACCTACAACCTGATGAGTCCCAGCCTTGCTCATGTACCTTCCATGCCACGACTAAGTGTCCACAACTTTGCTTGAAGCAAAAAAATTATAAGCTAGCTTGTAACTCTTGACTAGAGACTCAAATGGAAAGGTACCCTTGAAGTTAGCTGCTAGAAGGAATCTTCAGACCTAGTAGCAGCAATGACTTGAAGATGGTAATTTAGGCACCAACGATGTCTAAACTCGTTGGGCCTAAAGGGGGGTATTGATGGGTGAACTGGGCATGACCCGGACTAGTCAACTAAAATGGGTAGGTCTAGGACAGAAGTTAACCTAAATGGGCCAGAGAGCCCCATGTCTTCAATACCTGAAAGTTAGACTCACAGAGTTAACGAGGACACGTGGGCAAGCAGCTAGCTACCACCGACCTCCCAAGTCACCGAGCTAGAGGTCATCGACCGTTTAAATGAGATTGAACTGAGGTCTTGCTAGACCCCAACTTCGACTTGGCAAGCTCCCTATCCGAATCATAAATCTTCCATGCCACGACCATAGGTCCTAACCTCTCTAAGGAGCCAGGGATCATGTTTGAGATCCTAAACATTCATGAGGGGGTCACAAAGTTGGTCTGAAGGTTGATTAGTGAGTTCGTAGCTCTCACAGAGACGTGAATGTAAGATCTCTCGTGCCAAGGAAACTCCATGATCTTGGGAGCAATTGGTGGGATTCGACTGAATCCCACAATTATCCTAATTCCAGGAGGTAACGGACTCTCTCTCTCCTCTCTCTCTCTACTTAAACAAAAACACACAATTAGTCTATGGACTGTGTAGGAGAATAGAGAACTGAGTCTTCTTGCTTTCTTGAGAACTGGTTTTTACCGGAAAACTCTCCCAAAATACTAGCTTAGGCATCGGAGCTCTTCCCTGGGCGACAGCAAACTCTGGTGACCTCTTTTTCTCATCTTCTCAAGTTGCTGATTGCGTAGCTCCATGGGGTGACCCAATGGAACTCTTTTGGACCCACACTATGAAAACTCTAAATTGATATGATTTATTTAGAGTTTTTGTTAAAACTTTCCCACGCAAAGTTTATTCCATGAATTTATAAAAGAATTTTAAAAACATAGAAAAAAAATTTTTGAAAAAGGAATCCCAGCAGCATGTTTCTGCCGTTATCTTTTCGTTGCGGCCATCCCGCACTGCTTTGATTTTGTTTTCACAAATCATTATTATTATTATTATTATTATGATATTTTATTTGTTTTCGATTTAACATCACCAACTAACAGTTTACTTATCTTTTTACTACTACTGCTATACTAATGTTATTTTTATAATATTATTATTCTATTAATATTTTACCTTATAATTTTTTATACCTTAAGTTATGTTTATTGTGTAATAAATTATATTATATTAAATGTAATGAATTTTCTAAATATCTATACTTTATAAAGTATTTATTTTTCAATATTAGTTTGATTTTATAATTGCTTTGAGAGGATAAATTTTGGATGATTAATAGAATTTGGATTAAGTCTCTTATTAAGTTCATATTTCATTTTGTTTAGGTTTTGATTATTTTTGGGATTCCGAGATTCGAGATAAGTGGTTCATATCCTTTCTTTATTTTTCTAAAACTCCTTTTTTTTATCATGTTTTTGTATAAAAATTTTAGTATTATAATAAAAGGTAATATATATTTTTTCATATGCTATGTATTTGTTTGCTTGAATGCTATGATGTAAGAATGCATGACATGTATGTATTACTTTTATATTTCTATGTAAACTAGAGAGGGCTAGTTCTCGAATCTACCTACCTGCCGGTGAGTAAATAGGTCATGTATATGTAGTTTATAACCTGCATAACTAGAGAAAAGTTGAATAGATTATCCAGTATTGATTCCTGTATTGAAGAGTTTGAGTTGATCTATGCAAGTATAAAAGCTAGTATGAATGTATGCAAATTCAATGTATTTATGCATGCAAATGAAAAGTATTTCTTTCTTTTGTTTCGTTAAAGCCATAATGATTATTTAGTAAATACTTTTGGTTTTATCGAAAGGATTATGCCTATGATTGATTGAATGCATGTCAAAATGTTTTTATATAAATAATTATTATTCAACTAAGATTGGAATGGAATTGCTTTACTGAGCCCATGTACGCTCACACCACCTTTTTCTCTTTTTTTTTTAAGGTGATTTAATTTGTTTTGGTTGGATTAGAAAGGTAATTAAAGATTTGTAATTGATTTAGTTGTAAGTTATTCGTTGGAGTTGTATTTAATTTTGGAGACTTTTGTAAATATTAATTTGTATTTTGAGGATTCCTATTAAAATAAGAGATGATTTTTATTTTCTTTAATGTATAATTATGAATCATGTAGTCTTGCATGTTGGATTAATCTAATACGCGACATGTTATGCCCGGGTCATAGGACGTGACAATTTTAGAGTCCATCTACACTACGGCCTTCATCCATATCTCTCTAACACAAAATCTCAATCCTTCACTTAAAGCCAACAGTTGAAATTCCATGTTTGTAGCCTCTCCCAGCTATATGGAGAAAGCAACTTTGAACGTTGCATTCCCCTCACGAATGATCCCCCTGATTGCAACAATTCCTGAATTTCCTCTCGATGCACCATCAACATTTAACACAAGAGAATCCTTATTATTTTCTTGCCACCAACTAAAATTTATTGCTCCTTCTCTGCACTACTGTCTATACTTGCAAGAAAACATCAATTTCTTTTATGCTAAATGCTTGATGAAGGTCATGCATTTGATGATTCTTCTGCCTATAATAGTTCTCCCTTCAAAAATAAATAAGCATCTTGAAAGCCAAGTCTTTTGCACACTAGAATAGGAATCGTCAAAGACATGATACCCAATACGCCCTCCATTCGGAACCACCAATTGATTTTATTACACATGCTTACATGGATTTTAAAATATGAATCTGAAAATATGTCCAGACCTTTTTGGCAATTACACAATCCTCAAACAAATGTGTATAGGTTTCTGATTTGTATCAAGGAGTTATCAAGACATTGGAGAACTCATGGAAGCTACCATATGAGGAGATGAGAAGATTCAAGTTTAATTCTAAAGAAGATGGAGCTCCAAGGTGAGATTCTATGAATGGATTGAAGAGGTATAAGTTGAAGAAGTTGATTCATGCATAAAAAGACTTATACTATACTTCAAGTGTGAGAATGATACTTTGAAGATGAAAGAAGTATTGATCACATTTGTGCAAAGGAGAGAAGAAATGCTTGATTCCCAAGAATCTTTGAAGAACAGCCATTGATGGATGAAGAGCAACCAAGGAAGGAATTTAACTTGTGGATGATAGAAGATATCAATCAGGAGTATACAATCAAAGAACAAAAATTGGAGCCCTGGAAATCAATTTGGAGAGCCTAGGAAGGCTGGGGAAGAAGTTGGCATGGTGACAAACTAGTGTGGAGCGGAGATGGCACAAGCAAGCACCGGATAACGCGATAAAGCACCATCCGACACTCAACTGTAGACCATTTGGCACCAGATGATATCAAAGGGATGGCTACTGGAATTTCCAGTGGCCATCCACCACTCCATCCAGTGCTGGCCACTCTTGACCCGGCGCCGGATGCTCCTTTCTCCTATGTTGCTCTTGATGCAATCTTGACTCTATTTAGACGATTCCACTTGATTTTATTGACTTTTCTTTGTCTTTTAAGCTATTTTAGAGGGTTAGCTTGGTCTTTATAGTCCTTAGGGCTTCTTAGTGTTGATAATATAAATAGTTCTCTAGTTTTATTTTGTAAGGAACTTATTCTACAACATTTCTATATCAATTGAGATAATCCTTTTGGATTAAACTCCTTTTTTCTTGAGTGTTCATCTAATAGCTATTCTTTCTTAGTGAGACTCTTGAATTCTTCAATACTTGGCTAGGGTAATTGAATTGTGTTGATGAAATCCACACTAATGGATCATATTGGAAGACAATCATCATCATCGGTAATCTATCTTGAATCTCTTAATGAAGTCTTGGGTTGATATCAAATGGGTGTGTCTTTGATTCAATTCAAATGAAGAATCCATGTCAATTTTGAGATCACATCATCTTTTTGGTATCAAGAACTTAGATTTTTCATCAAGAGGTTTGCCTTTCTTTAATTGCTTTCTTGTTTAAGTGTTAAGATTATGTTGTTTCTTTGAAATAATATGGCCTTATGTGATTTTGTGTTTGTTCTTTTACACAAATCCTACTTCTTCTCTTGTGATCCATTGTGACTTGTAGAATTGTGTCCTCAAACCAAAAATCAATGCCAATTCAATTTGTTTTGTGATTCTACTTCTTCTACCATCTCTACAAAAACTAAAAGTACAAAAAAGGGAGACCAAGGATCTCCAAATCAGAAAATTTCAAAAAAATTCTACCAAAAAAGGTGCCTAATTCGAAATTGAGGTTGAGGTACCAATTGTGAAGTTGAATTATATTGATATGTTGATCAAATTAATGGCTAGAGCTTGAATTGTGATATGTTGTATTGAATTGCCTATTTGCCTATTTGCCTATTGAAAACTTGATATTGGGCAACTTGATCACATTGAAAATTGATTGAAATTTGGATTACAGCTCTTTGAAATCAAGGTGTTTGATAAAATGCCAATTCTCTATTCTTTTTGAATTCTAAGTGCTTGATCATTTATCTTGTGTTCATTATTGACCATTCTCTTTGAAATTCTTATCTCCTTGAATCTAATGTGTTGGAAGATATCAACTATTTGCTTTGAGTTTTTGATGTTTGATTTGGTTACCTTGTTAATTAGTTGTCTACTCTTGAAGTTGCATTAAGAACTTGAATAAGAGTTACGAGAGGAAAAAGGTGTAAGGGGGTGAGCACATTAGAGAAAGAAAAAACCATTTCTAAAAGAGATACAAGAGTAGATTGTGAGGACATACAAATTCCCTTGTTTTTGTTTGTTCATTTTGTAGGTACTTCAAGGATAAAAATTCATCTCAATCATCTTTTTATGGAGAAAGAAGGGGGACATCACATCCTACTTCTTCTAAGAAGTATGAGCCATTTGAAAGGGTAGCAAGAAAAAGCTAACAAATGTATCCATCTAAAAGGAGACACGAACATGGGGAGTGGGATGATGGTTACTACTATGATAATGAAGGGAGGCCAAAAAGATATGGAACAAAAGGAGGTCATTGTAGACATCTTGGGAGCCATCACATGAGCATCCCATATTTCTATGATACATTTGATCAGGAAGTTTACCTTGCTTGGGAAAGAGATGTAGAACTTATGTTTGAAAATGATGACTACTTGGAAGGAGAAAAGATGAATTTAGTTGTTGATAGCTTTGAGAGCAAGGTTGTAGCTTGGTGGGAAGAAGATTTGAAATATCAAAGAAGATTTAGAATGCTTATTACTACATGGGAAGCATATGAGGGAAAGATATGCACCAAAACTCTACTACAGAAATGTTACTCAACGCTCCAAGAATGTGAAAGAGTACCATGAAGAGTTGAAGATTGCATTGGAGAGAGGTAACATAGTGGAGTATGAAGAAGACAAAATGACTAGATTTCTCAATGGCTCGAATCAAGATATTTTGGAAATAATTGAGCCATACTACTGTGACCATCTTGAAGATATGGTACTCATGACTATTCAAGTTGAAAGACACTTGAAGAAAAGGAAGTCAACATATGGAAAGTCTTATGAAAACTCAATTTATGGCCCTTCTTCAACATCTAAGGTGAAAGGAACTTGTTCAAAAGCAGAGAAATCCATTCCCAAGGAACCAAAGTTGAAATCCAATCTAAGTGACAAATTGCCTATTGAAGAGACTCCTAATCAAGTGAAGCAAGTTGTTGATAATATGACACTTCATGAAGAAGATGAACAAATGAAGACCTTCAAGATGGTAATGCAAAAGATTGATGTAAAAATGGAAAAGATGGTGGAATATATTAGAAGGAAAGAAAAGTGAAAAAAAGAGAGAAAAGAGAAAGAAGAGCTTGAAAGAGAAAAATACCTTGAGAGACAAGGAAGAGAGATTGAGAAAGAACATGAGGTGAGAAATGAAAGAGAGCTAGAGAACAAAAAAGAGTATGAGAGAAAAGCAGAAGAGAAAGAGATGAAAAATGAGAGTGCCTTGGTTCTCAAAAGAAGCAAAGAGGATTTTATCCCCATTTCTAATATTGACCATTCATTGTCTAGTTATCTTGTTATTAATTATCAAGTTTCTAAAGGAGTAAATAAGATAAAGGAGGACAATGACAAGAGGGAGATGAATGCCATGTTAAGGTGGTACACTCTTATCTCTACACTTGATGATAGTTTGTTGAAATTTGAACATGAAAGATTGCTTTCTATGACTAAGTGTGTGTTTTGAGATGCTTATGATGTTCATAAGCATGGTGCTACTGTAAAATTTCTTGATCATGATGATTTCTTATTTAAAAAAAGCATGTCTTATACTTTTTTGAGTTTAGTGACACCTTTTACGCATTTTGAGTGTGTGAAGGAATCACTTGTGAAAGAATATGCTTGTGACTATGTATTTGATGTGTCAAAACAAGTCATACATGATGAAGTTTATAAGCATGATTATTCTTTGATTGGTGGAAATGTTATATTCATGCCTATGGATTCTATGTGTGAATTGTTGATAATTGATTGCCATGGGAATAATTTGGAATTATATTCTTATGAATCGAGATATTTGAATGACTTGTTTGAGAGATATTTGAATGAAATTTAAAAGTTTGTCTTGGATGATCGATTATTGTGGATATTTGATGTACCATCCTTGATTCAAACTTCTATCCTTGTGGTCTCATGTGCTTATTCCTTGTTGATTCTAAGTCATGGATTATCTTCTATGAAATCTATGTCATTGTTGATGTGAGGAGAAAGTCCAAACTGATTGAAAATCATTGTTTGTTGGAAATTTGTGGAGAAGCTTGTGAATTTCATGATAAAATGCATGGAGATGTTCTTGAGTATTCTAAACATGATGAACTCTTTAGTTTGTTGAATCTTAATAGTCAAGAAATTGCTTTTGAGAGCACCTATGGTAGTCCTAAATCCTTAGATATCTATTTCAAAATGCATGTTGTAGGACTACACATGAAAAAGAAATCTATGATTGTGGGAGCATATTTGTTGAATATTTGTGATGAGGCATGTCAATATCATGAAGAGAAATTGATTTTTAGTATTGGTGATAGACTTCATATTGATGAAATTTATCTGCTTAGTCTCTATTTGGCATGTTTAGTGGAACTACTTGATGATATGGATTATGTTTTATGCCATGAATAGAGATATGAAGAGATTTTGGAAATCTTTGACATATCCCCTGTTTTTGGATAAGGATAATGATGTCCATTTTGATAAATTGATGAGTTTTAGCATATGTGAAGAGTATTTTCTTATTCTTTTTATACATATGTTTTGATGGAGGACATGTACATGCTATGTTATGGGATTAGTATTGAGTTTATTGTGCTTGAATGCAAGACTTAGCGAACCTTTATATCATGGTTTATGGGGTTATAAACCAATGGGATTTATGTCTTTTGCTTTAAATGATAGAACATTGTTTCTTTGTTGCTTTAAGTGCCTTCTATTCCTTGTTTGTGATGTTTCTTCTAATGAACTTATTGAAGGTGAGAAGGAATACATATCTATCAAAAAGAGACCACCACCTTCAAAGAAAGGTATGGTAAGGCATTATCACCTCCTAACTTCCTTGAAGATGACTTCAAGTTACTTAGTAAATATTCTTTTGATTCTTCAAACCATGTTAGTGATCATTCTCTTTTCTATGCAGGGCTTAAAGATTCGAGGTCGAATCCTTTTGAGTTGTGGGGGAGTGATGGATATCAAGCAGTTATCAAAACATTGGAGAACTCATGGAAGCTACCATATGAGGAGATGAGAAGATTCAAGTTCAATTCTAAAGAAGATGCAGCTTCAAGGGAAGATTCAATGAATGGATTGAAGAGTTATAAAATGAAGAAGTTTTTTCATGCATATATAATCTTATACTTCAAGTATAACAATGATACTTTGAGGATTAAAGAAGCATTGATCACATTTGTGCAAAGGAGAGAAGAAATGTTTGATTTCCCAACAATCTTTGAAGAACAACCATTGATGGATGAAGAGCAACAAAGGAAGGAATTCAACTTGTGAATGACAGAAGATATCAACAAGTATACAATCAAAGAACAAGCCCCTGGGAGCCTTGGAAATCAAGTTGGAGAGCCTAGGAAGGCTCGAGTGTGGTGCGAAGATGACACGAGCAAGCACTAGATGACGAAACAAAGCACCATCCAGCGCTCACATCATGACCAGCCGGGGTAGGATGACAGCACCGGATGGCCACTGGAATTTCCCATAGCCATCCAGTGCTGGCCACTCTTGACCCTGGCGCCAGATGCTCTTTTTGCCTGATTTGTTCTTAGTGTAATCTTGACTCTATTTGGATGATTCCACTTGATTTCATTGATCCCTTTTTTCTTTTCTTTTTTTTTTTTTGACTTTTGAGTGATTTGAGAGGGTTATCCAAGTCTTTAATCATCTATAGGGCTTCTTAATGTTGATAATATAAATAGTTCTCTAGTTCTATTTTGTAAGGAACTTATTCTACGAACACTTCTATATCAATTGAGAGAATCCTTTTGAATTAAACTCTTCTTTTCTTGAGTGTTCATCTAGTAGTTTGTCTAGGTTTCTTTGTGAAACTTTTGAATTCTTCAATACTTGGCTAGAGTAATTGAATTGGGTTGATGAAATCCAAACTAATAGATCATATTGGAAGACAATCATGGCCATTGGTAATCTTGCTTGAACTACTTAATGAAGTTTTGGGTTGATCTCAAATGGGTGTTCCTTTGATTGAATTTGACAATTTTGAGATCACATCCCTTTCTCAGCCCTGCAAACAATAACAACGTGAGGCCAAATGAAACCACAATCTGCACAGGTTCCTGTCCAAAGGAAGAAAACCATGGATTAACCTCCAGATGAAGATAGCCCATGTCAAAGGAATGCATTTATGCCAAATTCGAATAGATTTCTAAATATTGGAATGAAATTCAATGTGTTTCAGATCCAATGAAAGTTTGAAATTCCCTGAAGAAGAGAGATTACAGATATAACCATTAACTCCACCATCTAGCCTAAGGAAATCCAAAATTTCAGAAACAATTTTTGCTGGCACAACTTGAAGCAAGAGGTCCACATTCCAATTCCTATCAAGGAGGACAGCTTGACCTGTTAAATCTGTATTTTGATGAAATTCCACTCGTTCTGGTAGTCTCCTTGTCATTAACCAATCCTCATGCCAAATAAAACCTCTACATTATCAATAATGATAGATGTGAAGTCCTTCGCTTCAGAAGAAATATATTTTAGTCTCCATTCTCTCAACCCACCGTCTATAAATGGTCTCCCTAGCTGAAATCTATATTTCAATCTGATATGTTTTTCCCATAAAGAATGTTGTGTACGGAACTGCCACCACAATTTATAACTGCAAGCCAAACTATAAGAGGAAAAAGAGTGTATGTTCATTCCTTTCTCATCAAAAGGTTTGCAGCTTTGTTGCCAATTACACCTGCTCCTTCAAAAACAAAAATTAGAGACACCCCAGAAGAATTTAGAAAAACTTCTTTCCACGTCTAGAAAAATTTGCACTGGCGGATTTGCTACTACCAATAAATGAGTAATCATGGAACTTAATACATGTCTGATAAGAATAACCTTGTGCCCGATTGAGAGATAACCTTTTTTCTTGCCACGTTGTCATTCTAGCATTAATCTTATCAAAAATGGGTTGAAAATAAGATATCTTCGTTCTACCAACATAGGTCGGACAAACCAAATAAATGATTGGCATTTGCTTTATCGTTGCAACCTGTCAAATCCTTTAACAAATTGATTCTTCTTAGTGGTGATGAAACTGGAATGTATATGAAACTCTTGTGATGGTTGACACATTGACCAAAACAAGCCTAATAAAAACCCAAAAAATCCAGTGGATTTTTTATGCCTCTCTTCAGTCCTCGAGTAAAGACGATCACATCATCTGCATAACTTAGATGTGAAATACAAAGACCCTGCCTTTGACAAACATAATCCCCTATATCTCCATCAATCATCAATCAATTAAGTCCTCATGATAGCATTTCTGCTACCAAACTAAAAGGGCCAGGGGATATCGGATCCCCTTGCCTTACTCCTCTACTAGCAGCAACAAAAATTTACAAGCCTTTTCGTTAATTGTAACGGAGAACTTGTTGAACAAAAGAGAATTTCGAATCAAGTTGATGAAATGTAGATAAAATTTGAATTTCCCAAGAACTTCAAATAAAAATTCCCAAGAGACTTGGTCAAAGACTTCGAGCATGTTTAATTTGAGAATTAGATTTTCACCTTGACAACTCTTATTTAAGGATCGAACCAGCACCTAAGAGAACAAAATATTATCTACCATAAACCTTCCTTTAACAAAACCCCCTTGATTTTCGCCTATAATATTAGGTAAAATATGAGAAATCCTAGAGGCCATCACCTTACAAATAATTTTCCAGGAGAAATTGCATAAGGTAAGTGGCCTATAGTCTACAAGAGAGGGATTTTGTACCTTTGGTATCAGAACAATTTGAGTAGCTTTTATTTTCCCCGGTGGTCTAACTCCAACCCAAAAATCCCTTATAGCCAGTACAACATCTTGTTCTATAAGAAACCAAAACTCCTGGTAGACGGAACCCAGATAGCCTGCTATCCCCGGGGAGCTATCCTTGTCTAGCAAGAAAACCGCAATTCTAATTTCCTCACTCAAGGGCATCAAGGAGAGGAGTAGATTATGAGCTTCAAAAACCGTTGAAGGAATGTCTTTAGGAAAATCTTTCGGATTTGGCATGCATCATTATCCGCTGTGAACAAAAGAACAAAAAAAAAAAAAAAAATCGAACAGCTTCATATTCAATTGCCGCCTGATTTGTCACCCAATATCCATTAGAATCCGTGAGTGTGCCAAATTTAGAGCAATAAGAGGTATTCCCTTCACCCTCCCCTAACCACTGCATTCTACCTGTCTGCTTCCAAAAAAGAAAAGCATTTCTTTCATGGTAAGCCAATTCATACTTTGTCTTGTGAAATTGCCACCTGTTATCTTTAGTAGGAAATTCCCTGTAAACCTTTTCCTAGTGCTCACAATGTAGCTCTGCTTTTTTGGTATTGGTATTGACATTGTCAAATTCCTCCTTGTTCCATAGCCGCAAGCAATTCTTCGATCCGACAAATTTGGCTGCGAACATCCTTAGACCATCCCCTTCAACCGGAACACCCCCAAAAACCTTCCACGATCTCCGCATTGTCTGATACCTGAATACTCTATCTGCCTAAGTGAAATTAGCCTTCACAATGATCAAAAGAGGAGTGTGATCAGAATTGTTCTTCGGAAGGTGCTCAACTTCCCTGCTTGAAAAATTGCTCATCCATATAGAATTGACCAAAAACAGATCCAAATGTCTCCATAAAGCTGAAAAGATTCCCTACACCATGGGAAAACAATTCTAATAAACCGCAAGTGGAAACGGTATCATTAAATTCCCTCATTTTTTTTTTTTTTTGATCTAAATGTAATGGTCTTATAGATCAAAGAATACAAAATACTCGGGCATACCCGAGGGGCGTATACAAGGGAACAATAGATATCTATGTGCCCATATCCAAAAAGGATAAGACATTAGGATACAGGGCATATATGACCCTGTATGCTTGTGTCTTAATCCTGAAGCATGCATCATCAACATCTGCCGTTAGGCCTTCAAAAATAGCTTGGTTCCTAATCCTCCAAATATAGTATACTGTGGTGAGAAGCCCAAGTCGTTTGAGCTTCGGTCGCCATGATGTCCCTCTTGCCTCCATCCTAAGCCATTTGATTGTCGAGCTCAATGTCGTCATTTGTCTCCTAATGCCCATCCATCCCCTAAGTTTCTGCCATATGCTCCTTGAAAACTGGCAATCAAAGATTAGGTGTTGGTGGGATTCTAGACTGTTCCGGCACAGATAGCATGTAGTATCCAACTCAAGGAAGGGGAGCCAGTCCTACCCTGGATGGCCAGCCACATTGTGAAGGATATTTTGGGTAGAGCCCAGTACCTCCAAATATCCATCCCCCAGATTACCCGAGGTTTTCACTGTCCAGCCCCCCGTATGCTTCCCTAATACTGAACCGGCCATCAGTAGTCTAGCAGCGCATCCTTGCAATCGCAGCCTCCGGGGAGACCTCCCGTAGTAGTAGCATGTCCCTAATTTCCATGAGTCTCTTCCCCAAAGCCGAATCATCCTTCCTTCTTGCAACTCTCCAAAGGTGCGAGGAGCCAATGTAATAGTGATGAAGCCACCGAACCCATAATGTGTCTTTCGTTACATGTGCATTTCACAATGTTTTTGCAAGGAGTGCTTGGTTCCAAATTCTCAAGTCTCTAAACCCCAATCCAAATTCTTGCTTCAGGTAACAAAGGTCCTTCCAAGCCACGGGGGCCCTGCCCTTTCCCCATAGGAAGTTCCGACAAAGTGTGGTCACCCTGTCAACGACCGTGCTCGGCAATGGCAAGATACTCAACCAAAAGCAAACCATGCCTTGGAGGACACTCTTCAGTAACTCCATCCTCCCAGCATATGACAAGCTAGTGTTTTTCCATGCAATAATGTGGCTCACAATCTTATCCAAGAGGCCTAAGTAATGTGCCATCTTGAGACATGCCGGGGCCAATGGGATCCCCAAATATCTGCATGGCATGGTGCCAATGGAGAAGCCCGTATAGTCTAGGATTTCCTGAAGCTCACTAGGAGGTATGCCAGTTGCAAACACATGGGATTTCAGCGGATTGGCCAAAAGCCCAGAAACCTCCCCAAATTCTCGTAAGGAGTCCACTACAATCTTGACTGAGGTAACATCCCCCTGAGCAAACACCAATAAATCATCCGCATATGGTAAATGTGTGATCCGAAGGGGAAATTGAAATCTGTATCAAGGGTAGCCATCTTCAAAAGTCTAGAGAGGTATTCCAAGCAAATAGTAAACAAGTACGGGGAGAGGGGATCACCTTGGCTTAACCCCCGTTGCCCTTTGAAAAATCCATAGAGCGAGCCATTAACTTGAACCTAGAACGAAGTGGTAGTCACACATTGCATCAAACACTCCACAAACCTCATAGGAAAGCCGAAGTATGTAAGTGCCTCGTGCAAGAATTTCCACAAGATGGTATCATAAGCCTTCCTCAAATCAATCTTATGGGCACACCTCAGGGAGATACGTTTGCGATTATATTGCAACACCAACTCCTGGGCAAGGTAGACATTCTCCAGAATGCTCCTACCAGAGACAATGGTTGCTTGACAGTCATCCACCAAATCCTCCAAGAGGGGGGAGAGCTACCGTGATAGAATCTTAGATATAATCTTATAGACCACATTGCAACAGGAAAGAGGCTTATAATCCTCAACCATCGGGGCATGCGCCTTCTTAGGCACCAAGGCAATAATCGAATGGTTTAGTTGCATCAATATCCCTCCAGATACAAAGAACTCCTTGACCGCCTTGCATACATCTAATCCAACCACATCCCAACAAGTCTTGAAAAACCCCGAGGAATACCCATCTAGCCCTGGGGCCTTCCCCTCATTTATGCGCCATAGGGCTTTCTTGATCTCACCATCATTCACATCCGAACAAAGTGTGGGTGCCCGATCCGTGGTGACCCTATTCCCCATCTGGAAGACCTCCTCTCTGGGCCTAGTGAGTTCCATCTCGGTGCCCAAAAGGTTGCGGAAGTATGCCACGAATGCCTCACCCACTTCTTCATAGCTATGAGTAACGAAATCATCTTGCCTTGTGAGGGCCATGATGTGGTTTCTGTTATTGTTCCTCTTGACCAATTCATGGAAGAACTTGGTACCTTTGTCCGCCATGTTGATGTATGTACATTTTGCCTTTTGAGAGTAATAAGCCCGTTCAGCTAGGGCCAACTTCATTGCCTTTTCCCTAAGCTCCACCACCTTGCCCTTGAGATTCATGTCACCAGGATGGTCATGTAGAAGGGATGTGGCCTCCTCCTCAACCCGCCTAACCCGAGAGGAAATGTGCGAGAAATGTAGATTGTTGAGGGTCTTCAAGGGCCCTTTGAGGGACTTGAGTTTCTTGCATAGAACAAATTGGGCTTTGCCATGCCAACTACCATTCGATCCACTCCCCACAATTCCCATGAAGTCCTCATGCATCCACCACATACTGAAGAACTTGAAGCTCCGTCTTGCCCGCATGGGAGAAGTCCCAATACTGATAACACATGGACAATGATCTGAGTGGTATGTCATCGGCAAGAAGGTAGCCAATGTATTCTCTCCAAGGTTCGACCATGCATGATTCACGAAGACCCGGTCAAGCTTGGTCCATACTTGGTGGTTTGTCCAAATATGGTCACAACCAATGGAGGCAACCTCCTCCAAGCCATTATGTAGGCAACAATTCATAAAATCCCTCATTTCATACATGGAAACCTCCGCACCATTAATCCGGTCTTCCGATCAAAGAACACTATTAAAATCCCCCACCGCCAACCAAGGAAGCGTAACAACATCCAACGAATCCAAAAAGTCCTCCAAGGAACGTCTAGAGGATATGGAATTAAAACCATATACAAAGGAAACATGGAAAGTCTAGGATGTTACCTTGCAAAGCACCCGAGTATGGATGCATTGAGGGTGAGTAGCCAAGACGTCAACCTGCGATGTCGCCTCCTTCCAAAGCAACAAGATTCATCCTCCATGGTGGTCAAGGAAATTATTGGTGGAGCACCATCCTTCGAACGTGGTTTGCATAAGCTTCCCAAGAGTAGGCTGCCTCAACTTAGTTTCCAAAACCGCCATTATATCCATCCCATGGCCCACCATGAGGTCGTTGACACCTTTTTGTTTCGGGGGTAGGTTAAACCCCCGTATGTTCCAAAAGGCTATCCGCATTTTGGGTTGGCCCTGTTCTTGGTAGTAGCTGTCTCCGAATCTCTTTTATCCTCTATTTCGCCCAGCTTTTTGAGTCCCCGGCCCTTCTTGTTTTGTTCTACCCAAACTGAATTAACCAAGTCTTGCGGGGCACTTGTCAACACCACTGCCCTACTGCCAGTTTCTGCCTATGGGCAGGGTATGTCACTGCCCACCAGCCCCTGCACACAAGCTGTCCCTTTCCCTTTACCAGTAGCAGCCTGTCCTTCCGAAAGGCATCCTGACTCGTTGGGTGGTGCGGGTGTCCCCTCATTCAGCAGTTGAGGAGGACTGCCATCCGTTGTCCCTATGTGATTCCCATCTGCCTCGTTCCTCGACCTCTGTTCCAGCATTGCACCCACCTCACTTGTGCATGCTCTAGACGGGCCTGCCACCGAGGCAGTATGACCAAGCGCACCAGGCCCAGGTAGCTTGGGGTCAATAGGTATAGCCCTCTCCACCCTCGATGCGGCCCTTCTCCTTCGCCTCCCATGTGACCGGGATCGACCTCTATTACTCCTGCCACCACTCCGTGCCTCCTGCTGTCCAAGTGGTGCAAGGCACCACCTGTGGCCACCTGATCACTATCCGTAGCCTTGCCCCGTTCAGTCCCGATCGCAACCTCTCTTTGTTCCGTGGTTGTTCATTGTTCCTTTGTGTGATTGAAGCTATTACACACTCCACAAAACTTAGGTTCAAACTCATAAATCACCCTTTGCGTAAATATGTCTCCTGTATAGGGGTTCCTTACGAGGACCTCTCGCTTAAGTGGTTGAGACACATCCACCTCAACCAACAAATGAGCATATTCCTTCCGGTCTAGGTTCTTGGTAACTTGGTCTGTGGTAATGGGCTTGCCCACCTTAGACCCAATAATGCTTAGTGCCCGCTCCTTCCAAAACTGCTCGTTCAAACTCGGGAAAGTAACCCAACTGGGTACTTTCTGCAGCTCCCTTACATTGAAATCAAAACATGGAGGCATGTTTTTGAGGAACAATTGCCGACCGTAAACTGAATGTGATCCCTTATGCTGAACTAAGGCCCAATTCTCTTCACAGTCAAAGGTGAGGATGATCCATCCGCTGCCATGGAAGGTTAGTTTGAAGGGCACCTTCCAAGTCTTACACACTTCCACGATTGCTCCTCGCCCGGGAAATCTCCCAACGACATCTCCAATCATAGAATATCCCCACACCGTGGAGACATCATGTATGTCTTCCATGGTGAACTCTGCTACTTCCCTTATTGGTCTCGGAGCAGGAGGAGAGCCTGAAGACTCATCTAGTGATCGAACCATGTCGTAATCCCCACCTATCAACCACGGACCAACCATTCTGCTCACAAAAATCATTGATTACCATAAATCTTGCCTATCAATGTAGTTGCGAGTAGCATAAACAATTGAAATTGAACACTGTTCGCCCAAAATTGAATCAACCTTGCAATTAACTACCAAATCAATAACCACTTTAGAATTGGTAAAATCCGACCAAAAAATCCAAATCTTCCCAGTTATACTACTATAAAAATTAAGCATATTCAACTTGAATGAAATTTGAGAAATTTGATTTGCATGTATAAGAGGCTTTAGAAATCCAATAAACATCTGTCTGTGAGTATGAATTAAATTCTTCAAATTCATCAAAGAGGTATTATTGGCGATACCTCGTATATTCCATATAAGTCCTGGGATCATATTGAATGGCTGGTAGAAGTTGATTGCAGGGCTTGAGACCTTGTATTCATGCCAGAGTTTGGTATGGTCTTCTTCTGTTTTTGATTTACATCTTTCTGGCTCGTCATTCTATCAATTGGTGACAAGACAACCTCCAACGAAATTGATCCTGTTAGCTAGATTCAATTAAGGGGATGGTTTCTTTTGATTGAATTCCAGCTCCCTCAACGCAAGCCGTATCCGTTCTAATCCGGATAATTACATCACAATCTTCCTTTGTATCCATCGGAGAGTCCATGTCCGTTTGCTCTATGGCACAATCAGCTTGCTCATCTCTTCCCTCAACTCCAATCTGGCTTGATTCGTTGACTGGAGTCCCATCTGCTACCACCCCAATTTCATCAGTTTTGGTTGTTCAATTTTCGAGTCAAATTTGTATCTTGATTAATTGCAACCGAGAGATAATTTGGAGAAGGTGGAATTTCGCTGGTAGTTGCAAGGGAGTTTTTTGATGCATTAATTTCTTCAATTTGTGAGGGCAAATTCAACTCCTAAAAAAGAAGATAATCTGGGATTGTAACTTCGGGTTCGGCTGGAGTTTCCTTGTCAGATACGGAAAATCTGATTTGGTGTTCTTATTGGATTATTTGTTGCAATCTCTAGCCCTTGGGTGTTTTGTGCTGTTGAATCTTTAATTTTCCAAATAGAATATTGTTCTACGATAGGGTTCTTCTGAGTATCTTTTTGCTGCAAGGCGGCTTCAAAGATGGATTCTTTATGTGGCCATTTCGTTGTGAATGTCCAATTCTTTTAAAAAGGAGCAATACACAGGGATATTCTCATAATTGATTGTCTGCCAAAAACTACAATCATGCTGATTGATCCATACTCGTTTGGGCAATTGCTTTAATAGATCAATCGCAATGCAAACCCTGGCAATATTCGGCCTTCATAAATTAGCAATGGGAGCATCTATCTTAAGAGGTTTACCAATTGCTGAGGCGAAGGAGTTTAAAACCTCTTTCTGAAATGGGTGGATCCGCAAGTTAGGGAAAGGAATCCATACAGGCACAATTGATGGTTCTGAATCAACATGAAAATTAGGCAACCATTTTAAAATTCTGATTGGGACCATTCAAAGACCCGACGCCTTTCATCCAAAGTCGACAAAAATCCTCTTCCCAAGTTACTCAAATCAAAATTTGTCTTGCATCCAATACTTCTATCAAGTAATCCCCCCTTGATTGTGTGTCGTAACAAACAAATTAAACCTATCTATCAAAACTAATACAGTTAGGAAAAGTAGGGACAAATCCACATGGAATTGAATTTTACATTAATAAAAATCAATTAATAAGTAACAAAAGGGTAAATTTTTGAAAGAGTTTATAAAATAAAATCAAACAAAGAATTTGAAAAGCTAATTTAAAAGGGAGCACATAAATGAGAAAGCTTAACAAGAAGCAATCCGCAGATCAATTGCTATGGGGTCAATCAATGATCAAATAACACGATTAAGTTGTTGGTTTTAGAATTTATCTTAATAGTCAAATTCTTATCCTTTAAATAGATGTAATTCTCGTAGCGAGAAATAAAATCCCTAATTTAATCAATTAAACCTATGTTATAGCGAACAATAAATTTAATCAGTTAAATTGCATAAGCATGAAAGCATCAACAACGTCAAATTACATAAACAAAGTAGCTTTAATTCATGCAATTTGATTCATGAAATTCTCTGTTGTCAAATGTTCTTAGCCAAACCAAATTTAAACAATAGTTGCGACTTGTAGATTTATCAATCATAGCAATAATATCCTAGCAGTGTAATCATGCAAATTAATCTAGGTGATTAGGTTAAATTAATAAACACAATTAATAAGATGAACTCAAGAATTATGCAAATACTTAATTATAAAGATCAAATCTTTATAAGGAAAACAAAGCAAATCTTATAACCCCATATCAAAATAACCTACTTCATGTTCTTGTTAACAAAAGAAAACTACTCACAAGACATAATAAATAAAACCAAGGAATACATAAGAAAAGAGAGAGAACTCTACCCTTTGTTTTGGTAATCCTCGAGAAATCAATCTAGAGTTGTCTGAGACTATGAAAAATAATTTGTTATATAGGAATAGAGACTTCTTACAAATAAGTAATTACCTAATAGAAATCTAATAATAAAATAAAAATCTCTTACATAAAGTATTACCAAAGAAAATAATCAAATCCTAATTTAATCAACAATCAATGCCATTGGTCAAAGCTTGTCTGGCACCAGATGGTCTCTTCAAATTTGCTCTGCCTTCCAGTGGCGATCCGACACTGTTTCCGATGCATCTAGGCTTCAGATGGCTCGCTGGAGTGCCCTTACTCTGCTTCATCACTCCCCAGTCTCGTTTCTTTTGTCAAATTGATAATTCTTCGAGCACTTTTCAATAAAAAAAACTCCTAAAATCAAAAATCAAGTATGGAGAAGTAAAATATATCTAAAATGGCATAATTAAGCTAAGTTACATAAGATAATGACATAAAAATGACATAAAAGTTAGCATAATTATGTATAAATCATTGTCCCACGCTTAGACTTTTGCTTGTCCTCAAGCTAATTTATCCTTAATCCCCAACAACAACATAAAACCTTATATTGCAATCTCTAATTAAAACACAAGACATGAAATCAAAATATGTAATCAATCACTATCCCTTCTTAACTAAATCACAAATCCCATTAAAAACAAATAAGTGCATAAAATGTATGGCAACTTCACATAATTTAGTCAAGAAATACTCAATTTTTTATGCAACATAACCAAAAATCTTTTAACATTCAAGTTTTGAAAATAATTTGAATCAAACCAAAGATAAGGTTAATCAATCAAACTATCTCAATAAAGAATACTCAAGAAGCCTTAAAGAAGAAATCACGACCACAAGCTTGTCAATCCACATACTCTCCACTAATGATAGAAACAGGTTTACTCGGGTCAAATAGGACTTTTGGCTTGTAATATTAGGCTTTTGGAATTGGCTACAAACAATGGATAAGGATAAACAAATTTACAATATGAGAGAATAAATAAGTTCAATTAATTAAGACCATAACTCATATCACAAAGATATCAACATTAATCAACAATCTCCTTCTTTTCACCAACTCCTTTTATTGCTCTTCCTTTCTTTCTTTCTCTTCTTTATTCTTTTTTTTATAATAGAGCATCTCTTTTCTTCCTCTTTATTTATTTATTATCATTTTGAGTTATTGACCAATCCAGTCCTCAAACTTTTTTTGATCCTTTTTTAACACAACTTGGTCAGTAAAATTACCTTAAAAAAGGATCAAATTGTGTTTAAAAGGACCAAAATGGCCAACCCGTAAATTGTTTAAGGACTAAACGGCCAAAAAAAAAAAAAAGAAAAGAAACTTTAGGGACCAAAGCTTCCAAAAGGATATAGTTTGAGGACTGAATTTGCCAATAACTCTTTTTATTTTAGGAACTTCATCATGTTTTTTTTTGTTATTATTATTTTTTAAAATTTTTATTGACATAAACTCAAAACACTTCCCTTTTTCTTTTCTTTATTTATACATCCCTTACATCCTTCATTCTCGTTCAATCACTCACTTTTCATCAAACATTCAATTCTTGCGAAAAATGATTCCAAAAGAACATGGCCACTATTCTCTTAAAAAAATTTAAAACATAGGGTAGAAAAGTAAATAACGAGGCCTGAAATCAAAGAAATAGAATAGTTAGAAACTATTCTCATCTAGGCTCAAATAAGGACCAAAGGATATAATGTAAAAGGGTAGGCTTAAAGAAAGGCACAAATGAGTCAAAGAAGGCCTTATGTTATCCTCGAGTTAACAAGTTTCTATGGATTTTGCCTCAAGCATGTGTAAAGACAAGTTCTAGAGTGATGAGAATGAGGTTAAAAGTGAAATTACAAATCAAAACAATTCTTTCAATCAATCCTTCTCTTTAGCATAAAAAGAATCATGAAAATTATTGATGAGAAAAATTATTTTTTAAAAAAGGTTATGCAAGATTTAAAATCGAGTTTTCAAGCTTCAACTAGTAAAGTTGTGTGAATTTTAATTCAAAAAGTTATTTGGGATTATAGAAGGAAAAAGAAGTTCAAATAATTTCAAACACAAAGGTTTCAACTATCTCATGTGTAAATTCAAAGTTTACTAATCATATCATTGGCCATAAAAACATAAAAAATAAACTATCCTAAACATTAAAAATATCATGATCGAGAATAAAAACATGAAAAAGGGAAGGAAAATGTAAACAAAAGTCAATTAAGAACATGAAAATAAGACAAAAAACACATTAAAGACAACACACACCCCCACACTTAGAGTTGGCATTATCGTCAATGACACGAAAGACACATCAGAAAAAGAAAAATAAAAATAAATTGAGTGAGGAGATATAGTCACCCTTTACGAGAGAGCTCACAAAGAAGCTCCTCGTAGGAATCTAGGAAGGCATCTTGAGCGTCAAGCCGATGATTGAGTTGAATCCCAAGTTATGCAAACTGGGATTGCATAGCTTCTTGATTGGCAAGGGCTTCATGCAACATGTCTCTAGTGGATTAGTGAGGCCTAGAAGTGGATGGTCTTGCAGAAGATAAATGGACGTGACGCAGAGCTAGATAAGGAGAATGACCAAGGGGAACAGGGGCCCATTAGACCAGCCAAGCCCACGAAGAATGGTCTACGTAGGTCCAAGCGACTACAGGGAATACGGGACTGATTCGACCTGTTCGACACTGCCGAGCATGATTCTCGAGGAGGCGGCCCAAGCTCGGATCGGGCTCAAATTTGGCTTGGTGACTTAGAACGGCCAAACGATCAATAATCATAGCGATGCTATGTTGTAGGGAATTTTCGACCATCCGGAGTCATTTTGATGGAGTTTCGGGTGATTTTGTGTTTTTAGGGGCATTTTCATAGTTTGTTGTTTTTTTAGGGGTCTTTTTGTAATTTCGTTAATCCTTTCCGAATAAGCCTAGGGTTTGAATTCCGAATAGGTTTAGGTTTTGTAATTTGTTATTTAAGGACGACTTCTCTTTGAGAGAGGTAGCTTGGTTCTTTTTTTTGACATTATTCAATAAGGTTTCTCTTTCAGAGTTTCTTCAGGAACATTGTGGTTTTGTTCTTGAATTTTTTTTCCTGTGACAACTTTCGAGTGAAGTGTTTGTCAAGTTAATTGTTCTAATGCAACACAAATGATAGAATATTTATAGGCTCAGCCCCAAACAATGTTAGGGACTTAATTAGGCCTCTTAAGCTAGCTTATGACATATAGATAGCAGCTAATAATAAGTGGAAAAGTCCAACTAAAGTCAAGATAACTAGGCTACAAAACAGAGGATAAGTTCGAAAAATTCTGGCAGTTTTTCACCAATTGTCGAGCTCGTCCAGCCACACTTCCAATGCTTCGAATGGCTTGATTTCTTGCTTAATCACTCCTCCTCGTTGTCCTCTATCATCCATATGTTGAACTCTTTCCTTGGTTCAGCCTCCATTGATGGTTGTGCTTCAAACAAAGTTGAAAAGTCTAACATTTCTTCTATTTCTTGCACAAATGTGATTAATGTCTTCCTTAACTTATTTGTTCTAGCTCTTGTGTTAGGACCAGCTGGTATGATTGGCATTGGATCTCCATCAGATTCCAAGCATTCTATGGGCATACCAAAAAATGCCTAGAAAAGCTATTGGAGAAACGCCATTCAACTTGTGCATTGGCGCAGAGGCAGTGATACTGGTCAAGGTTGGCATGAAGTCTTTAATACTGACTGAATATAAATCATTCTTAAACGAGGGGGAGATAAGTGCAGACCTCGACCTCCTCGAAGAGGTCAGAAACAATGAAATGGAAGCAGATAGAACCTACTAGAGGCAAGTGACAAATTTTTTCAACAAAAGAGTGAATAAAAGACATTTCACAGTTGGAGAAATGGTTGGCAAAAGGTCAGACATTGGCAAACAAGGTCAACTGACCAAGCTGCAAGCAAGCTAGGAAGGACCTTACATAGTCCAAGAAGTCCACAAAGGAGGGAGCGATAAGCTCGCTGATCTCGAAGGAAGACAACTCCTAACACCTTGGAACATTTGCCATCTGAAGAAGTTCTACTCCTAAAGTTGGCTAAGACATTGCAGACCAAGAGAATCAACTTAAAAAAACCTCGTCGAGTACCATAGTGACCTCAGTGACCCTATCGGTTTCTACTTTGTGCAAGACATGAATAAAAGATAAGTTTTTCCCTTTTTAAGAGCTTATCAAGTTCTCACTCTGTGATATTTTGCCTCAATTTGCTTTAAATTCAAAGTGCCAAAAGCAAAGAGATGTAGAAAACAGAATTCTTAACCGGAAGAATAAAGCTCTTATAGAAAACAGAGCTCTGTAAATATTCATAAATGCAGAAATTGTAGAGAGTCAAGTGTATAAAGTCCTAAGCAATTACAAGAAGAGGTCCGGAGCTACTTCTGGGATTGGCATTGCACAAGTGGCACATTATCATCATCCTCCTTCTTTTTTGGAATAATGATTGGCTCAGAACTACTTGGTGGAACCCCTTATTCATTAGTTGCCTCTCTCCCAACAACATTAGAAGGGCTTGCAAAACATAAGGAAATGTGGTCACATAAAAGGCTCTACATAAGAAATGGACGAGTGTCCTGGAAAAGGCTGGCTACCTTTTCCAAAATAGTTATGCAGGAGGCAGGGATAAATTTCCTGGAAAGAATCTACACTACAAAACATCAAAATACCTTCAGGAGATATCATGGTCGGGGGGTGACATCCGAAACCTCCTTCTCTGGAATCCTGACCTCTAGGACAGCCTCCACAAGCTTGTTTCCTTTCCCTGTAGGGCCCACACCAGTTTGTCTAGCTTGAGCCAAGACCTCAACAGCAGCAGCGTCTTTTGGGGAAGTTGGATCCAGATCCTTTTGACGCCAAGGAAGAGAAGTTACCAACTCTGGATGATAAAGTATAGAGTCAAATGCAGAGCTAGTCCTCAACTCAGGGTGAGTTTTCCTGAGGTCATCAATCACCACAACGTATACCCCCATCATCTGAGGCTTCATCAACTTCTCCACATACTTCTCGAAGGTAGGAATTTCCTCGAGCCAGAGGTTGCCATCCTCATCACAAAGATCTTGGAAATCCTCCAACTTTTCTTGAAGCTCCTAGGCACGCTCCTTTTGCTGGATGTCAAACTCAGTCAACTTTGAAATCCTCTTATCCGCCGCATCCAGCATCTGAAACATGGCTGCACAGTTGGCGTTGGCTTCATCAAATCTCTTTTGTACTCAGATAGGAGCCTGGCTGATTCCCTAGCAGAAGCCACCGGCTTAGCATTCTCCTTTTTCAAGTGAGCCTTGGCATCCTGGAGTTCAGAGATAAGAGAACCAAACTCCTTGTGCGCTCTAGCCTTCTTGGGGTACCTTCTCAGGATCTCACCAAAGTGAATGTGGCTCTACAAAAAAGAGCAAGAGAAGTTATTGCCAAAATCAAAATGAGACAGGACCAATTCCAAATGTGTAGGGGATCATGAAGGCTTACCATAGTGTAAAGATAAGCACCAAAATTGTCAATCTCCTCGTCTGACAATTGCAGGCAGATTTCCCGATCAACTGAAGGAATGCACTCCATCAGAAAAGATTGAGAGTTTGGCCAATGGAGCAAAGAGTTAGAGGCCTCCATTGCACGGTCTTGGACCCACCATTGAGCATTCTCTGTAGAATGAGCAACCATGGTAGTAGCTCCCAACCTCTTGAAGGTGTTTGCAACCTTCTCAGTGGCACAACATGGAAATTCTAGCTTGGACTCGAAGGTTACAAGAGTTTTCCCCTTAACAGCTGAGCTTGAGGGAACCCTTCTTGCTAGCTGGGGAGAAGGTGTAGAAGATGTAGATTGAACCTTGATAGGCTTGTCAGAGGCCTTCATCCCAGCTGCCCCCGAACTCCGTTGAAAGGTACCCCTGGTCCTTTCAGCCACTATCTGTCTCCAAGTACCCAGGGAATAGGAATGTTAACTGCTAGGGCTATAGTACAAGAAGCTCCAGCGGTTCCCCGAGCACTGTCAAAAGGAACCGGAACAATTTTAGAATCATCAAAGATCCAAGTGGTGCCCCACATATCTGTCCAAACAAAGAAAAAGAAAAGTTATCAATGCAGAGCCACAAACAGATAGAGGCAAAAATTAGCTAAATTCAGAAAGGTTCCCTACCAGAGAG
The DNA here is from genome assembly GCA_028571225.1 of Parsonsia alboflavescens. NCBI lineage: Eukaryota > Viridiplantae > Streptophyta > Magnoliopsida > Gentianales > Apocynaceae > Parsonsia > Parsonsia alboflavescens. Next base: position 9,642 of record JAOXNR010054161.1, on the reverse strand, counting down.
AGATATCCACAAAGCTCTCCTGATTAAAGGAAGGTTGAACTTTGTTGGGCTCCCTAATCTAGCGAGGTGAAGGAAAGTTTAAGGCTAGACTGGGGTAGTACACCCTAACTTGACTCCGTCAGACTTGACCAGGTTAATTAAAAAATCCCTATGTTGGACTTGGTTAGGAGAAAAGACAATTAGCTCATCAAAAAATAAGCGGTTCAGGTTCCAGTTTATGTAAGGCTCTGGCCGAATTGCATCGCATGGAAATCGATCAAAGAAAAGGACGTCCTAGTCTTTGTCGGTTTCTCCGGAAGAGTAGGTTGAGGAGATGGTGGTCGTTTATCTCCCATGGATTCATCATTCGTATCTTCCTTGTGACTATGATGGACTTCAGCATATGTGGTCGATCCCGAGGGTGCTAGGGTAGTCATGACGATCCCTGAGATGTCCATCTTTTCTTCTCCGGATTCAATAGACTCGGAAAAGTTTTCTGAGGATGTTTCAGACATGGATTTGTCATTGGAGTCTGTTGAAAAGTCATCAGACACTAGATCTTCATTTAAGTCTTCGAAGGGTGTTGAAACATCATTTGACACTGGATCTTCAATTGAATCTTTGGATGGTGTTGAAGTTTCATCAGGCTCGTAGTCTTCCTTGGAAGTTGTTAGGACCTTATCTACTTGGAATGACATCGTGAGCTATGGAGGATGATTCATCAAGGCTTGATCAGATTGCCTTGTGGAACTTGTCGGAATGACCGGATCAGGTTGCTTTGTTGAGACTATTGGGAAGGTCGGATCAGGCTGGTTTATGGAGACTGTCGGAAAAGCCGGATCAGGCTGCTTTATGGAGACCGTCGGAAAAGCTAGATCAGGTTGTCTGGTTGGAACATGTCCTTGTTAGACCGAAGCTTTGAGCTCTTCTTTCCTTGGAGATTGACGTTGAACTTCATCTAATTGGACAAGTGCCTTCGCCTTGTCTTTGCAAGAATGTCTGGAACTTTCTTTTCGCAAGGCTTCAGTCTAAGCACTTGGGAGTGAATGCTTCTTCTATTGGACTGCCGGAGAGATTCTAGTAGCGATCATCATACCACACCTGAGCTGACTGAAAGAGCATGAGATAATGCCATAGCAATGTGTTACCAAAGCGGTTAGGTTTAGCAAAGAACACATTGGAATGATTGGATCAGGTTGCTTTGTGGAGACTCTCAGAAAAGCCAGATCAGGCTGCTTTGTGCAGACTATTGGGAAAGCCATATCAGGTTGCGTCTTTGGGACTGTCGATTTTAGTAGTTGCTAGATGATTTGATGCCTGGAGGAAAAGATTCTCTCTTTTTGTAAATGTTATATGGACCTATTAGAGGAGGGACTGATTCCTCTACAAAGACTAACTCTGGGATAGTAGTGTATTCTACTAAGTTACCTATATTTGCAAAATGTAAAGAACACTTAGGTAAAGACAAGGAACTGGAAATATTTATGAGCTGGGAACTGGAACTAGGACTCGAAGTGTTTTCCATGACTGTTTCCTTTCTCTCCCTACTCTCTCTCTGTCATCCCTTTGGAATCTAAAAATCCATTTTCAGCCTAACCTTCACTATGCTTTGATATACATTGATGATATCCTTCTCTTTTCAAAAGGGTTCAAGCACTTACCCTTGAACACCGCTCATGAGTACTTCTCTTTTCCCCTAGGCGCCCTCCCTGGCTAAGTGGGTACTTCTCCGTTTCCTCTAACTCGCCACTCAAGGGAAGGTACTTGCTCTCACTTATGTTGTTATAGAATCACCTAAAACTGGGGATTACTATCGGGATTAATAGACTCTTTTGGAAATTCAAAAAGATTTCGAGAGAGAGATTCGAAAAGCTTAGAACTTCATGGAAAGGAAAACACTCATCATATTATTGCTCAGAAAATATTTACAGAAGACTTCAGTAGGACTCTACAAAGAAAAACTTTGAAACAAAGAAACCCTAAGGATCGAAACTACTACTTGTGAAATTATAATTTCACTTCTAATCTATTTTAATCTTGTCTTGCCATTTTATAGACTGAATGGCCGACTTACATGATTCATGAGGACAGATTACATTACTAAGGCTATTACAATACAGAAGTAAAAGTTACAACTTGTATAAGTAAAATACAACAAGTAATACAAAGGGACAAAACCCTACAAAGACATATAAGTAATCAAGACAAAAGTGACTAAGTAAACTTGAAACCGAAGCTGGCAAAATTTAGTTGAAGAGGCCGATTTTTGCATGGCTGAGTGGCTTCAATCTTATTCTCAAAGGACACTTGGAAAACAAGACAAAACCAAGCTGGAAATAACATAGTTTCAGGCAGAAAATGTTGTTGTTCATAGGGAAGACGTGGCTGTGCAAATCTTTCATGCTGAACAGCTGCATTCTATTGCGTGAAGGCTGAAACATATGGCTATTCTCAGGATAACACAAAGATTGATGAGAATTTTCAGCTCATATAGTTAAGAAGGCATGGCTCGACATTCTTGTCGGGCTGTTTGCTTCTTACATAGGGGACAGCATTTTATTTCTTCTGAAAATGGTGGACGAAACTTGGAGACAAAACACAAATTCACACTTGAGTAGGCTGAATGAAACAAAACACTTCAATAGTAGAAAATTCACCTGAAATTCACCTGGCAGAAAATTTTCTGTATGATATGCTTGCTTCCTTGGCCGATTATTATTGCATGAGAGTAAAACCAAACGCTGCTGAAAGTAGAACTAAAGGCTGGGATAAAGACACCATGAAATAGTGGATGACCCATGTGATCTTTGGCTGGGAGGAATAACTCGGATTCTCAAAATTCTGTGCCATGTGAACGGCTGAGAATGCAGAAAATTCAGAGACAAAATGAGACCTATTCCTGGCCGAAATTGGTTGTATGAAATTGCTGAGCTTTCCTTTTGTCCTGACATATTCTTCATGGCTAATCTTGAACTTTTGCTAGTGATTTAAACATCATGGTTGAGACATGTGACGCTGAGGGTGCTGAAATAACTCTAGGGTTTCTTGAAGCTAAAGTTGTTGATGGACACGACTGAATTGCTTCCTCTTGACAAATATTTTGGAAGAAGTGACACCATTGATAATCCTCTGGAATATGAACTTTCCAGTGTGAAGGATACCCATCCCAAATAAAGTTTTCTTCGGGTTGGCTATCTTGCTCAATGATGTTCGCATAGTTTGCACTTGGTGGTTGCTGGAGGACATTTTTGGACTTCAAGTGAACAAAAAGCTCATCATGAGCTAGACTCATAAATGGCTGAGATAAAGATTCGATGGATTGGGTCCATTTGTTAATCCGCGGGGAAGGCATAGGGTTGTAATAAATCCGTTGAAATTTTGTATGCCTCCCCGTAAGATAATCTAAGTGCACAATGTACATTTGATATATCTTTGTTGGACTACCAGAGCGATTCTGGCAGCAATCATCGTACCATTCCTGAGCTGACTGAAAGAGCACGAGATAACGCCATAGCAATTTGTTACCAAAGTGGTCAAGATTAGCAAAGAACATTTTAAAACTGTGAATCTCAATCTCTATAGGATAGTAGCAAAGGATTGCTAGAGTCCACAGATACGGAAACCTATCTTCATTGATAGACTGTGCCTGAGGAAAGATTGCAATGCTGCTGAATGGTTGGTCTGGATCAAAGGAAACATCACGAAAATGATATTGTTCTTGGCAGGTTAAGGCTTGGTGCTTGAACGTGGTTTTTATGGCATATTCTTTAACTTGGTCAACTATGTCACAATGGGCTAGTTCAGGTGTATAGAATTCTAGGATTGTGAACATGATGGGTATAGGCTTAGGTAGGTTGTCAAAGAAAGGATTAAACAAAGGTTTACTTTCTGGTCTAGATAAAAGGTTGGTTAGGATACTGGGTTTTGTTGGTATTTATGGAAAAGATAAGTCATTTATCTACATTGAGAATTACTTATCTGTATCCATATCTTCTATTCTTGGACCTGTGGAAAGACTGTGAAGTAGAAGGAGTTGTTGACACATCTGTTTAAGGGTTTGGACGGCTCTGGTGTGTTCAGGACTCCAAGATGGTGGTTTTTTCTTTAGAAGTTGTGATAACAGACTGATGTATTTCGAAGAGTTAGGAAGGATGGCTTTGACACATTTAATGATGTTGAGGAACTGTTGGATCTCTTTTTTGAACTGGTTTTCATTTGGAAAAGAAGGGTTTCAACAAGGTGAGGACCTGGCTGATTTTACCGTCTGAGATTTTCACACTGAAGTATTCAATCTCATGGAAACCAATGGAGCTTTTCATTTCTGAAATTATGATACCCTGGGATTTGAAGATGTCAAAGAACTGTTCTAACAGTGATAAATGGGCTTCATCGTCTTTTGAAAAGAGAAAGATATCATCAATCTATATCAAAGCACTACAAAGGATAAGCTGAAAAATTTTATCATTACCTTCTGAAAAATCGAGGAGCTACCTTTAGCCCAAATGGCATCACCTTCCATTGATATTGAGCATTCGGAATGCAAAATGCAGTTTTATAAAGTTCATTAGGTGCAATTCCTAATTGCCAAAAACCAGCTTTCAAATCAAACTTTGAAAAGATTTTTGCTCCCTCTAAGTGAGTAAAAAGATTTTGAATCCATGGGAGCGGAAACTTGTCATTTTTCAAAAACTGGTCTAAAGTTTTATAGTCAATGACTAACCTTTTCTTACCTCTAACTTGCTTATTTCGTTTGTTGACATAAAAGGCCTGACAAGCCCAACTAGAATTAGTTGGCTCAATTAAACCATGTTGTAACACTTGTGCACAGTCTTCTTGAGCAAGTTTCAGATCGTCTAGAGTCATGCCTAGATGTCTTGCTTTGGTTGGGTTGATATCTTCATTAAGCTTAAAAGGAAGCTTAACAAAGAACTCTTCATTTTTCCAAAGTCGGCATGAGAATCTGCACAAAAATTTCACTTTTATGCTTAAAGACGGCATGAGAATCTGCACAAAAATTTCGTAACATGTTAGCTATTGATAGAAATTTCCCAGTAGTATCAGAAATAGCAAACATATTAATAACAGGAGTAAAAGGTTGGAAATGATGTTTATATCGGTTGTCGTGAGGAAGGACTCGGAGTCTTTCAATTTTTTCATAAACATCCCATTTGATCAGAACATCTTTACCTTGAAGTTTGTTCTCAAAAACTTTAATCCAAATTATGCAATCAGGGAAAAACATTATTCCAACTAGATGTTTTGAAATGAGACTGCCCGGGAAGATTTCTCCGTTTGCTGCCTTGAACTATTCTTTAATATTTGTCCAAAATTCTGCAACCAGAATTTCGAGATTCATCATTGTCTTCATGCCTCCTATGTCTAAGAATCCAATTGCTTTGACTGGCTTCGCGTACTTAGACGTTAACAAGAAGACCTGGACATGAGGAGGACAAACATCAATTAGAGAATTAATATTTGAAACTTCAGTAAGATTAAAAACTGGTAAACGTGATTCTTTTTCAGCATCATTCTCAGAAAGTTTCAAACTCAGAATCTATAATTTCAATGGCAAAGGCAATATCCTGGACAGGATGGCTTTGCTGGGAAAACACTGGTTCAACATCAGATTCTGGATGGTCCACCATTAGTTGTGATACAAGCTTTGAAGCTTTGGCCTTTTTGTTTGGACAATTTCTTGCGAAGTGGCCTTTCTTTTGCGAAAGTGGCATCTGTCTGATTTCTGTTTGAGTGATGCCTTCCATCTAAAGTACTTCATATTCTTCTTCAATTTGTATTTCTTCGAAGGTTTGCTCTTTGTCACCTTGCCCCTGCAATTGTATTTCTTCGACTTGGAGCACCCAATCTCATAGTTTCTGTTGCAAATTTTCTTGAGCTTCTTCTTTCCATGGAAGAAATTCTCCACGACTTTTCTTCCTTCACAAAGCTTCTCGAGACATGTGAATGTAGTTTGATGGATTTCTGCAAGTCCAAAATTCACCAAAGTGCTTCTTGCGAGCTCAACCATTTTGTTCAACTCTGGTTGGATCTCTTCTAGAAGTGAAGAGATGTACACCTGTTTGAGATTTGGGTCTTTCATTCCACCAAGGCGATAATAGATTTCTGTCATTCTTTTGTAGTGCCTATTGATGTCCTTAGGCCTTAAAGAACAACATTTCATCTTGAAAAAGTCTGTTCTCGCCTATTTGATGTCAAGAGAATAGTCACCTACAAATTCTTTAAATATCACATTAATCCAAAGAACTTGAAAGTTATAAATTCCTGTTAATGGCATATAAACCAATCATGCAATGTGCCAACAGATCGACACTCCCATTCTGGATCACAAAGACTAGAGCCAGGGACATCCCATATGAAATGGCCATTGGTGTGAGATGTGTAACTGGGCTCAGCTGAGTGGTTGAAAGAGGATATCGATACCCTCTTTGCTTGCTTTGGTCTCCTGGCTCGTGTGGCCAAAGCATTAATTGTGTAAAGATCTATCTGGATTCATCCTTCGGAGGAACTCTGAAAGAAGTTTGGAAGCGTCTGTCAGGTAGCCTGTGGAAGGCCGAGACTGTGGCTTGGACAGGTTCTTGTTGTCGGTGAAGATTTCTCCATTTGCTGCTTAGAACTGGGCCTCAGTATTTGTCCAAAATTCTGGTGGCAGAATTTCAGGATTCATCATTGTCTTTATGGCTTGTCTAAGAATCTAATTGCTTTGACTGGTTTTACATACTTAGACGTTAACAATTAGACCTGCACATGAGGAGGACAAACATTAGCTAGAGAATTAATATTTGAAACTTCGGTAAGATTAAAAACTGGTAAACATGATTCTTTTTCAGAATCATTCTCAAAAGCTCCAAACATAGAATCTGTAATTTCAATGGCAAAGGCAGTTTCCTGGACGGGATGGCATTACTCGGAGAACACTGATTCAACATCAGATTCTGGATGGTCCGCCATTAGTTATGATACAAACTTCGACGTTTTAGCCTTTTTGTTTGGACAATTTCTTGCGAAGTGGCCTTTCTTTTTGCAGAAGTAGCATCTGTCTGATTTTCGTTTGAGTGATGCCTTCCATCTGAAGTACTTCAGATTCTTTTTTAACTTGTGTTTCTTCGAAGGTTCGCTCTTTGTCACCTTGCCCCTGTAGTTGGATTTCTTCGACTTGGGGCACCGAATCTCATAGTTTCTATTGCAGATTTTCTCGAGCTTCTTCTTTCCGTGGAAGAAATTCTCCACCACTTTTCTTTTTTCACAGAGTTTCTCAAGACATGGGAATGTAGCTTGGTGGATTTCTACAAGTCCAAGATTCGCCAGAGTGCTTCCTGAGAGCTCGATCATTTTGTTCAACTCTTGTTGGATTTCTTCTGGAAGTGAAGAGATGTACACCTGTTTGAGAATCATCCTCCACAGCTCACGGTGTCATTCCAAGCAGACCAATCCAAGCCGTACCCGAACTAGGATATAAATAGGACCTTTTACAATGGTTTCCCTACCCTGGCTAGCAAGCAGGAGAGGGATAGGACCTCTTTCATTGACCTGGCTTGCTCCAAAGTTGAGACGATCAAATATACCTGGCCAATGTGGCCTGTCGCTTTTCTCTATTCTGCTAGATTGGGAGTCCAATAGAGAGCGACCTCTCTTTCCTTAGGAGAGCTATGGGGATTCTTCCTATCGGTAAAGAGTTTTTCCTTTTTGGTTTCACTAAGTCTCTTTCAACTTTTCTGGCATACTAACATCTCTTTTTCCTTTTTTTTTTTTTTTTGGCAGCAATGAGGACCACTTGACTCTTGAAGTCTAGACCTTAAGTTACCACTGGTGGCGCTGGTGACACTGCCAGTGCCTCTTCCGCTGCTACTGCTGCACCTGCTCCTACCTTTGGGGGGGTCTTCTCTTAAGATTTCCATCCCCCAAGTAAAGAGCAAAAAGATTGTCATTGCGAAAGGTACTCGGACAGTCCTAAAATGGAATGCTGAAGCTGCAGCTTTGCAGGCTGTCGAGAGGCCCACAAAGGTTTGCATTTCATCTTCTTCCCCTTCCTCCGAGTAGAAACCGCCTGAAACAAAAACTCCTCCGATCTCCTCAGGGAAGGGAAAGACTCCAATGACCTCAAAGCAAGGGTTGGAGTTGAACAGATGCTTCGACAAAGAGGTCATTGAGAGAATGAAGAGGCTAGGGAATTTCTCCCTGGCCTTCCACACTGATGAGGGGCCTGCAAGGTGGGTCCTCGACCTCGCCATGGACTCCTCGGACTCATTGTTCCAATGGTCACACTCCCAGTTAGTTTTGAAGGAGTGTGTGCCTCCCGTTGATGGGGACATATGTCGACTGCTTACCGATGAGGAGCTTGACCGATACACGGCCTCCCTCCACATTGCAATGAGTCTCATTAATTTCTGCATCTTTTGTAGTTGATTCTACATTAATCCTTCTTGTGGTCTAACCTTTCTCTTTTTCTTTTTGCAGAACCATGTCTTCTTAGGCGAGTAGCTAAGAAGACAAATGGAGAAGGTGAAGATGGACCAAAAGTTCTCTACCTTGGTCTCGAAGCTCCAGGACAAGAGGGCTCATCTTGTGAAGGAGAATGCAGAGCTCGTTGCCTCTGCTGAGAAGGCCAATGCCTCCTATGTAGTTGTGAGCGACCTACTAAGGGAGTGCAAAAGAATGTATCTGAGGCCTGGGTTGAAAATCTGGTAATGTCTTTAGCCCTTGGAGAAGCTATGTAGAAATGTGACCAAGTATTCTAGCTTAATAACAAGCAGAGAGATTATATCCACGAGCTCGAGGCTCAGCTAAGGGACCTTCAGTGCATATGTGACGAAGATGGCAGCTTGTCCCTGTCCAAGTTCAAGTGGATCCTATCCTTCCAAGACTATGTAGAGTAGTCAGACAATGGGGCTGTATGTAGATTTCATAGACAAGCTCCGGGAGCTTAACTTGGAAATGAAGACTGATGTTGACCTTGATTCTCAATTGCACCATCCAAAATTGGTCGTCCCACTCCCGTGGGAGCAAGAAGATCTTGTCACGACCTCACAGGAAAAGTTCGCTGCTACTGAGGTCTTGGCAGAGGTCGGTCGAGCTGGTGAGGGTCAATCTAAGAAGTTGAAGGAGCTCATGGATGCATCCGCTAAGGTCGAGACTATTGAGAAGGTAGTCCATGACACTCTTCCCAAGGCATTTGCCTAACCTGAAGGTACAATTATCCATGGCTATGGAGATTTAATTTCACATTATCCCTTTCATCCCCAACATGTTGATTTTGATGAGGTACTTGACCTTTCCCAGGATATTCGCCTATCCTTAGGCAGACCTCCATTTGAGAATATTGTTGATTGCCTCGCAGGTCACTCAGATGCCCCTGGAAAAGAAATAGTTGTGGACGAGAAGGCATTTCCGACCTCTTTGGAGGCTCTAATGGAAGATGAAGAAAAAGACTAAGTTTGTAATAGAATAGGATCTTTAATGGTCTTTCATCTTCATGTTTTGTAATATTGAATGCTGACCGTGCGTTGTAACACGAACAAATTAAACCTATCTACCAAAACAAATGCAGTTTGGGCAAGTAAGGTCGAACCCACAAGGAATTGTATCTCAGTTTAAATAAAACCAATTAATAAGTAACAAAAGGGGGGGGGGGGGGGGACTCTTTCAAAG
>JAOXNR010054160.1:0-11783 GCA_028571225.1 Parsonsia alboflavescens | reverse complement strand
AGATGATGGTGCCTCCATCTTCGCAGCAGCAATAATTTTCTTAACAAAGCCCGGTCTCTCTTGTTTAAGAAAATATTCGGAACAGTCAACCTTAACATTAACTAGAGCAGTTATGGTGTGCCTCACTTGAGCGGAACATTAGAACAGTTAAAGTGAGTAGAACATTATACTCGGAACAGTCGATCTCACTTGAGCGGAACATTCGCATGCAAATCAATCGAGATGAGTGGAATATTAGAACAGTTAAAGTAAGTCTAACATTATACTCGAAATAGTCGATTTCGATTTCACTTGAATGAAACATTAGCATGCAAACTAGTCAAGGTAAGCGGAACACTAGCACGTCTCACTTGAGCGGAATACTAGTATCCAACCCCGTCTAGGTGAGTGGACCATTAGCACGCAAAACACTCGAAACACTAACCTGGTGGGGTGATGAATTGCTGTTCTATTCTACTAGTTTTCTACTCTTAACTTGATGAATTGTTGTTCTATCCAAAGAGTCGAGAGTCAGTGACTACTACTCTTAACAAAATAGTCATAATCGAAGTTAGCTTAATGAAATAGTTAAGAAACACTAACATTTTATTTTACTAGTTGCTACTTTTAATATAAGTCATTAGAAGTCGTTTTGTAAAAAATTAAGGAAACTTTTTTCTTCCTAAGAATGTTCTCAAATCAACTTTTTTTGTAAAATTTGAATATCATTTCAGGAGTATATTATTAAAGGGATAATATAGAAAAAAAAAAAACCTTATTTAGTGATACTTAAGAAACAGTTTACTACTATTGGATTGCTACTTTTAACGGAAACAACCGAGAAATAATTTATCACTTTTAACAGGAAATAGTTACTACTCCCGATGAAATAGTTGATCGTCGAGGAACAATTGAAGTAAGCTCCATGGCAGTGCATGTAAAAAAAACAAAGAAAAAGAAAAATTGCCCGATATACAAATTGATTCCAGAACCATACATGACTTTGACAAAAATTAAATTATGCATTGATAAATGAGGCCACCCGCTTTACCAAACTCCTTGCCTTCTCACATTCAAGATTGAACATATGAAAACAATGGCCTTCTCCTTCAATCTCAACCAACTTCACTTCTCCTTTCCACCCACTTTTCTTCAAACCCTCCACGTAAAGATAACTCGTTTCTCTAAAATCATCTCCGTCCGCCACGTGGATGAGCAATCTCGAACACCCAATTAGGTCAAGACCCGGTGCACCATCTGCTAACGGGTTTATCATCGGATTATCAATCCCATTCGGAGCATCCGGATAAGCAAACATCCAAAGTCTATAAGCCAAGCTCACCCCATCAACAAGGGTAGCATCCGTCTCACTTTTGCATTTAGACCCCCAGAAATATGGGAAATTCAGAAATCCCCCCAGAATTTTGACTTGTCCAGGTAAGCTTTGTTGACCAGCTCTCATGGCTATGTTATGCACTACATTCCCCCCTGAACTATCTCCTCCTATACATAGTTTCTCGAACCTTCCATGCTTCGTAAGCCAAGGCTCTTTTTCTGAGTTGTCATTTATAGAATGCGATGCCACCCACTCGAGAGCTTCCCAGCAATCTTCATAGCCTGCAGGTAAAGGGTATTCTGGGGCTAAACTGTATTCAACTGAAACTGCCATTACATTTGCTTCGGAGACTAAGAGGTTCAGGTACCGGTGATTGATCTCCGAGAATGCGGATTCGAGACAGAAGCCTCCACCGTGGAAGTAGACTAAGATGGGAAGTTTTTGGGTGGCGGAGGGCGGTGCTTGTGGAGGATCTGTTAGGTTTGGGAGGTAGAGTCTGGCTGAAATGGTTGGTGAAATTTCGATGTCTTTGGAGGATACGCCGGTGGTGGGATCTCGTGGAGATGGTGGGACGCAGGTTGTGGTGTAGAGTCTCTCCACGGATCCGTTTTTGTATAGTTTGAGCATGGGAGAAAGATCTGTTAGGATTTCAGCACCGGAGTTCGAAGAATCAGCCATGGCTAGCTATTTCTCTCTGATGTGATGAATTTGTGTTTAACAATTTTGATGGAACTGATCTGCTCTAAAATATTCCATTATTCGGGTAAAATAAAACCTAAAGAAGGGTATGTGAAAATGGGTTTTCCAAGAATGATGGGCTGAAAAGATATCAAATCTTCTATAATGAATAATTTTAATGTCTAAATGTTTTAATATATTTTTTAAGTGACATTCTATAAATTTTAAAGAATTAAATTAAATTTTAGGGTACTTGATTTTTTAAAATATTTGTAAGTTTCTCATGAATCTTCTTATTTATTTTATTCTGGATAAATTTAATTCTAAAGGTGCTTAATCTTTTAATTTACATATAAATTTTTTTATCGATACAAATAATAAAAAAAAAAAGTTACGTAAAGGTGTATTAAAAAATGCAAAATACCATTTGAACACAGAGAAATTAAATATTCCATATTTTGAGCTCAATTATTTTCAGTGAAGCTTCAGCAATTCAAAATTTAATTCTTTGCAGTAGTTTTCATGAATACGAGAGGTTCACGTCTTCGTATGCGAAATTTCCGGGAAAGATCTATTGGGTACGTGGGAAGGTTCTACACATTTAAATTCTTAAAAATACTACTCAAATTCATTTAATGCTGCATCTGTCTTCATAAATATTTTGAAAGTATTTATTTACATTTAAAATAACCTTTAAATAAAATAATCATACTTAACTAACATCAAATTGAGAATGCGGTCGATAAGACTTGTATAACCACTCGAACCTTATTGGGTGATTTGATCTTATTAAATTGTATGTCCTGGCATAATAGTCGAAATATGTGAATTATTCATTGTAACGATTACTATCTTCGTCTCATAATATAAGACGTTGGTTATCGTTGTAAGTGGATTAAGAAATAATAAATATAGATTTATTATATTTAAAATATCCTTTCTTTTTCATATTTATAGTTATAATTGTATTTCTTCATAATAAATGGAAGAAGATATTAATTGGAGGATAAGAGTGGAGAAAATATTATAAATATATATATTATAAATTATAAAATAATTTATATTTTGAGATAAATAAAAGAGATTAAAATGATTTATATTTTGGGGCGAAGGAAATATATAATACTCGGAGGGAGCAGAGTAGTGCTGCAGAACATGTGCTTGAGCTTTGCTTGGCTCAAGGACTTTTTTCAGACAAGAGACTGTTCAGTTTTTGATTTTCTCCCACAGTTGACGGATGGTTCCCTTGTATATATATATATATATATATATTTATATAGAAATACTATGAATAGCAACGGTTGGAGTGCAATTGGAGTGCAACTGTCAAAACGATGAAATAAGTAGGTTTGAAGGATACATGCACTCTAAACGACGTCGTTTTAGTAGTTGCACTCTAATTGCTTTCCATCAGTTGCTTTTCATAACAATTCTGTATATATATATAAATATATATATATATATATATATATATATATATATCCTTTTCATTTTGAAATCTTTATATTTAATTAAATGGGTGTTTGTAAATTTCAAAATCAAAATATTAGAAAAGAATATTCAATTTTTCAAAAACTTTTAAATAAAAAAATCAACATATTTAGTTGCTCAAGAATTAATAAATTTATATATTTTATAATATATTTAAACTTGAGTTGACTGTATTTTTCAAATTGGGGGTGAAAGTAGTAGCGACTTTCTTTATTTCAAAATGAATATTGTTTAAGGATTTTTTACCATAGTTAAGATAATATTCCAATAATATTATTCATTTAGGATAAATATGTTCCTTCTTAAATTTTATCCACATCTTGATTTGCATCCAAAATCCTTTTTTCTCCTTTATTTTCTTTTTCCTTTTCTCTTCCCTTTTCTTTATGCGATTGGTTAATTTAAAAATTGAAATGTATAAATATAGTTAAATGCCACTAGAAAATGTTGAAAAGAAGTTTTATAAAGAAAAAGTAAAATAGATAATTCAATCATATCTTTTATCTTAAAATGTGTTAATAATAATCATTTTAAAACAAAACTTCTTTCCTTAAACAATATTAATTTTGAAACGGAGGAAGTATTGCATTGAAGATACTTTAAGTAACATCAGTAATTAATATATATAGTAATAACGGATAAGATTGGGCACATAACAACACCATTTAAATTAATCGAAATACATCAATGAGGTCATGGGTGACCCCAACACAGTTTACATTAATCAAAATACATCAATGAGGTCATGGGCGACGCAATGTGCAATAATAAGGACCGTTTAAATTGATACTCACCTTATCTAGAAATAAATCTTTCATATTTCATTTTGAATTGTAGATTATTAAATGTCTAATTTTCACAATTAGTAAAAATTTTATTAAGAAAATTGATAATATAATGTGTTAATAAACAAAATTAAACTTTTTATTAAAATATATAAAAATCAAATTAAGACATTTTATTCCAGATGGTGGGAATGATATAAATAAGTCCATGCATTTTTCTATGTATTGAACAAACATTATTTCATTTTTAAAGAAAAATGAAATGACAAAAAAAAAAAAAAAAAAATCTAATGATGAATAAGGATGAATTGAATATATCATTAATTAGTTAAAGTTTTTAAAATACCTTTTAAATATCTAAAGTATCATGTATTATATATAATTATAGATATATGTATACATGAAAATACTATAAAATGCATTAGTTCATTTCATATGGAGTACATTATTAAGTTTTTTACTATCAAAGTTAGAGTCTAGTACATTTTTAAAGTTAGAGGCAATACTCAAATTTTCGAAAAGTTTAAGATTATTAATTGAATTGCATTCAAGGGTATGATTGAGTGGTTATGAGGTGAGGCTTGCATAATAACAATTTATGATTTCGACTTAATATTGCTATTTATTTTAGTTCGGATGAGTTACAATTCTTAGTAAAATAATCAAGATGCATACGAATTAACTAAAAAAAATTATTAATTGAATTTTTTACCCTTTAATGTATTTCAGAATTATACTCTTTCGAAAGAGTGGGATTACCGATGTCATGAGAAATGATATGTATAGAAAAATACAAATTCAGAATTAATTAATATATGAAAGTGGCAGAGAGCATACTTTGTTTGAACAAATCAAGGACGGAGGATACTATTTTTCAACCTTCTCTCTAACCTAAATTCGTCATCACACAAGCTAATTAGATTCAATTAAAATGATACTTCCTATATTTCAAAATGATTACTGTTTAAAATTATTTTAAAAAAAGTTAAAGTAATCAATTTTTTTTTTCTATGGGTAATATTATCCATTATTATTATATTGTATTTTTCTTCTCTTTCCCCTCTCTTATTGGTTGGTTAGTTATTAAAAATAGTAAAATAATAAATTAGTTTTGAAAGAAGTGAAAAGGAAAATTAATAAGAAGGGTAGAAGAGATAATTCATTTATAACATTCTGTTTTAAGAAGTGTAAACCACAATCATTTTAAAACAAAACCTCCTACGACAATTATTTTGAAATTAAGAGAGTAAAAGTCAAAGAATAATTACATACGAATGTATTATTTTCAAAGTCGCAAGTGACAATAAAATGAAAATGATGAAATATCAAACTTCATATTTCCCTGATAAAGGATGCCATACGGCTAACAAGAATCTTGGCATTCTCTTTTTGTTTCTCCATGAGGTGGAAGCAATGGCCTTCTCCTTCAAAGTCAACCAATTCCAATTTGCCTTTCCACCCACTCTTCTTCAATGCCTCAACATACAGGAGAGTCTGCTTTCTAAGTACATCTCTTTCCGCTACACAGACAAACAATTTTGGACATTTAATTCCAGATAATTTCGGAGCATTCTTGGCCAATGGGTTTATCAACGGATTATTGATCCCGCCGGGAACAGATGGATAAGCAAGAGACCATAATCCATTAAATATCCTAAGCTCTTCACTTTTTTCGATTTTCATACTTTCGAGCTCGAATCCCAAAAAGTACGGGTGAGAGAGAAATGCACCACCAATTTTGACCTTGCCAAGTAAGCCCTCAACTCCAACATTAAGGGCTAGGTAGTGCACGATGGTGGCACCCGCACTATCGCCTCCGAGGTAAAGTTTCTCGAAGTTTCCATGGTCGAGAAGCCAAGGATCTTTATTGGTATGGTTAGGATTGTCAATAATGTGAGAAGCTACCCATTTAAGGGCAGTCCAAGAATCTTCGAAGCCAGCGGGAAGAGGGTTTTCCGGGGCACGTCTGTACTCGATTGAAATAGCAACGACATTGGCTTGAGAAACTAAGAGATTCAAGAAAGGGTGATAGAGGGAATCGAAGGCTGATTCAATACAAAAGCCTCCTCCTGGGAAGTAGATCAAGATTGGAAGCTTTTGGGAAGGTTTTGTCGTGATGATGTTCTTTGGAAGGTAAAGTCTGGCAGAGACTTGTGATGAAATCTTGATGTCTTTGGAAGACACACCGGTTGTTGGGTCTTCGGGAGAGGGAGGCATAAAGGGTGGGCTGAAGATTCTTTCCACAGTTCCATCTTTGTAAACTCTGATACATGGAGAAAGATCAACAACAATGGGGTTGGAGTTGGAACTAATTGAAGAAGCCATTGATGAACTGAAGAAAATGATATCTGTCTCTATACGACAATAGAGAATTTGTTTGTTATTTGAAAATACTTTCTTTTATATCGGGCCTGTTCTTGGTTATAGTATTAAGAAATACTACTATGTCAATCAATTACAATATATGTCAACAGTAGTCCCGAATTACGACTAATTACTTCTACTTGGTGAAACAGACTTACGATATTAAATAGCGACTGCAAAAAAGAGCAGCTGACCTTTTATTTATTTAATTTGCTTTAAAAGAAAAGAACTACATGAAAAAGAGAAGAAATATTGAAAGCATATAAGATAGTACTTCAACAAGAACAGAAAATGGAAACTCTGCCCCGTGACCAACTTATGAGGGTACTGTTGACTATCAATTTTTTTTTAAAAAAAATCTTTTTTTTTGGTTTTCTTAGAAAAATAATAAAATAAAGGGAAATATTATGTGCGGTAATTGAATCGTCACAATCTTTAAACTGACAATAATCAACTATTTTTTTGAATTCCATTTTGAATTGCACCACTGCTAATAATTAAGTTTTGTTAACTTAGTGATAAACAATAATAGTTGACACTGGGTGGTTTCAAATTTGAGACACGACGAAGATAGGTGCAGTGATCACTATTGATCCTCGAACAAAATGGTATATAAAGGAAGATTAGGAGAGAAGTGGGTAAAAAAAAATTTAAAAAAATTAAAAGAAGAACCGTTGTTAACAGAAAGACCCGAATTCGCCTT
This sequence comes from Parsonsia alboflavescens, assembly GCA_028571225.1. Classification (NCBI taxonomy): domain Eukaryota; kingdom Viridiplantae; phylum Streptophyta; class Magnoliopsida; order Gentianales; family Apocynaceae; genus Parsonsia; species Parsonsia alboflavescens. The sequence continues at coordinate 4,447 of JAOXNR010054160.1, read as the reverse complement.
GTGAATTATAGGCAATTTCCTATTGACTTAGCAACGGTTTAACATGGCGGTGATTACCGTGATAGCGGCAGTTTCCAATTGTTGGAAGCTACCCCAATAATGAATGAGAAGTGGTGTGTCTATTTAGTCAAGAGTTACGTTTTTTCATCTCAAATACAAAAGCCGCAACTGTTTGTTTTCAAAACTTACGTTTTTTCCAAGAGATAAGTTTTTCCTATTTAATAAACATTCTCTAAAAAAATTCATGGTATCTATCATCTTCTTCTCTGAAAAATAAAAACTCTCTACATCTTCTTCTTTTTCATTTCTGCGATTATCCAGAACTGCGTTCGTAGATCTCCGTTTAAAGTTTTGTTCCAACTTGGAGGGACAGATCCGTTCTATCCTGGGAGACTTTTGTTCCTGTAATCCGGTATGTTGTGGAGGAACAATTTTGTCTTAAGGATATTCAATGAATTCAGTGGGCTCGGGTTATTTATCTGCAAACAGGTTCTATTGTTTATGTACTGTTTGTGCGGTAAGTAAACTCAATGGGTTTACAACAAATCTAGATGAAAATCATTGGAAAGTTATGCATCGTGTACTAGTTTATTTGAAGCATACTCAGAAATATATTTTGCATGACACTACATATTCTGTGGTACTTGAAGGATATACTGATGAAAATTGGATTACCAGTTCACACAATACAAAATCAACGAGTGGTTATGTGTTTACACTTGGTGGTGGAGCAATGTCTTGGGAATCATCCAAACAAACGTGTATCGCACTTTCCACCATGAAAGGAGAATTTATTGCTTTAGACAAAGCCGGTGAAGAAGTAGAATGGCTTCGGAATTTTTTGGAAGATATTCCTAGCTGGCCTAAGCCAATACCAGGTGTTTGTATATATTGTAACGGTTTAGCAGCTATAGGCAAAGCAAGGAATGTCATGTATAACGGCAAGTCTCAACATATACGCTGGAGACACGATACTGTGAGTCAACTACTTTCTAGTGGGATTATCACAATAGACTTTGTGAAATCAAAAGAAAACATTGCGGATCTGTTAACTAAAGGTTTAACTAGATAAGCAGTTGAAAAAACTTCAAGAGGAATGGGGCTAAGGCCTTTATGAATCACTATAGCAAAACCCTACCTAGTTGATTGGAGATCCTTAGATCTGGGTTCAAAGGGAAAACGAAGTTATGGTTGACCGTTAGAAGTATTGTTAAACTCTTACCCGTTCTTGTCACAACAGTACAACATTGGCAGGTTAAGTTAAGACTTTTAATGATTCTGAATTGGTTAAAGTGAATTCAAAAATCACCTACGCGAGTGAAGTATGGCCGTTTCTGTGAGAATTGACAAGGGCGGTTCTCTAAAACACTCTTGAAACTAGGCCGTGTTCATGGCCGGAAAGAACACAACAGTGAGAACCAATTCTAGAAAGAGAAAGCGTTTCTTGTTGTCTAGACTTACATTAAAGTTGACGGTTCAAAGACATTGTTCTACCGATTAGCTGTAAGTCCACTAGGGCAGGTTCAAAGTTTCGGTTACCTAACCTGATGCAATTAATTTTCATAAAATAATCGCACAATGTATTTTCATGCATACATACACAAGCCTATGGAGACGTCTGAAGTTCTCATTCATGTGGGGGATTGTTGGAACCTATTCTAGTAATGAATGGAAAGTGGTGTGTCTCTTCAGGCAAGAGTTACGTTTTTTCATCTCAAATACAAAAGCTACAGCTGTTTGTTTTTAGAAGTTACGTTTTTTCTATTTAATAAACATTCTCTGAAAAATTTCATGGTATCTATCATCTTTTTCTCTGAAAAATAAAAACTTTTTGCATCTTCTTCTTTTTCATTTGTGCGATTATCCAGGAATAAATGAGAAGTGGCGTATTTGTTCAGACAAGAGTTACGTTTCGAAAGTTATGTTTTTTCATCTCAAATAAAAAAGCTACAGTTGTTTGTTTTCAAGAGTTACGTTTTTTACAAGAGATAAGTTTTTCCTATTTAATAAACATTCTTTGACAAAATTCATGCTATCTATCATTTTCTTCTCTAAAAAATATGAACTCTTTGCATCTTATTCTGTTTCATTTGTGCCCAAAACTGTGTTCGTAGGTCTCCATCTAAAATTTTGGACCAACTTGGAGAGATAAACCCGTTCTATCCTGGGAGACTTTTGTTCCTGTAATCCAGTATGTTGTGGAGGAATAATTTTATCTTAAGGACACCCTGTGAATTCAATGGTTTTGAATTATTTATTTGTAAACAGGTTTTATTGTTTATATATTGTATTGGCATATTTCTATGTTGATTTATAATTTTTGTCATTTACTTGGGATTACACCAATTGCCACTGAGAAAAACTAAAACTGCCACCAATTGCCAGCTCTCCTGTAGTGAAGAAAATATCAAATACTCTCTCTATCCTTGATTATAAATTCTTCACCATTACTTTTCTTGTCCCTTTATAAAGATTGTCCTCCATAATCTTTATCCATTCTTTTGTGTATTGCCCATTCTCTGTCTCTCCCTCAAATATTTGTTTCTTTCATTTTCAATGTTTCGTTAAAAAAAAAAAAAAATCCAATAACTTCACTTGAACCGGTTGAGGACAAGTACATGATTCCGACCCACTGATTCACTCGATTAAAAAAGAAAAAACAATGATTTTAAATTAAGATAGTAGCTATTGTTATATATATATATATATATATATATATATATATATAATATAATGCTTTATATAGTAACCAAATGATCAATCCAGAAGTACATGTACATCCCCAACAAAAGAAGGAAAACAAATTACAAAACACACAACAAAAAAAACACACACTATACTTCGCTTGAAATGGAAATGATGAACCATGCACAAACTTAGTCCCTTATAAAGGATACCAAACGGCTAATAACCATCTTCTGGGCTTTCTCAGCATTCGGGTCATTCAAGTGAAAGCAATGGTCTTCTCCTTCAACATCAATTACTTCCAATTCACCTTTCCATCCACTTTTCTTCAATCCCTCAGCATACTGAAGATTGGCATTTCTGACCGGATCTCTCTCCGATGCACAAATCAGAATCTTCGAACACGGAATTCCGGCCAAGCTCGGAGCATCCTTAGCTAAGGGGTTCATCATAGGACTATCGATCCCACCAGGAACAGAAGGATACATAAATGCCCAAATTCTAAACATTAAGCTCTTCTCATGTCCCGGTGCATATATTAAGCTATCTATGTGAGTTTTTCCTCTTTCACTTATCTCCAGCTCGGATCCCCAGAAGTACGGATGAGAGAGAAATGCCCCAATGATAGGTACGCCCTCGACCCCAGCCCTCATGGCAATATTGTGGGCGATATTGCCTCCGCCACTATCACCCCCGATGTATAGTTTCTCAAAGTTTCCATAGTCAAGAAGCCATGGATCTTTATTACTACTGCTATTTGAGTGGTCGTCATTAACAACAACATGAGAGGCAGCCCATTTAAGGGCTGTCCAAGAATCTTCGTAAACTGCTGGCATAGGTGTTTCCGGGGGACGCCTGTACTCGACGGAAACAGCCACGATTCTCGCTTGAGAAACAAAGACATTCATGAAACCGTGGTAAAGGCTATCGAAGGCCGATTCGATACAGAACCCTCCGGGGTAGTAAACTAAGACCGGAAGCTTTTCCGAGGGTTTTGTGTCCTTTGGAAGGTAGAGTCTGGCTTTGATTTCAGGTGTAATATTGATGTCTTTAGAGGCCACACCGGTGATGGGGTCTTCCGGAGTCGGCGGAACTATTGGTGAGCCGAATATTCGGTCTACCGTTCCGTCTTGGTAGACGTACAAGAAAGGATTAAGATCAACGACAACAGGGTTGGAGTTAGAATTTAGAGAAGCCATCGATGAATGTGAATTTTGATTGTTGAAGATAAGCCATGACATGCAGAGATTATTTATAGACACATTGTTGAGGAAATAATTGCTCATTTTGTACGTACCAATAATTTGAAGACAGTTAAGCTAGTTGTGCTCACTTTCGGCTCCAAATCTACTGTGATACCATTATATCAATAAAAATTTAATACATATTATTAAAAGATGAATATTTCTAGAATTTAATTTATTTTTGTAACGTTTAATATATAAAATATATTAAAAGATAACCATTAAAGACTATCAATAAATATTTTATTAATATTTAAATAGTGTAATAAGAAGTAACACTCAGTTTTATAATATCAGATCAGGAGCCATCACTTTCGTCCATAAACTGCTTTATGCGAAAACTACTCAGGGACAGTTTAGAAATGATTGTCACCCTATTTTTTCCCCTCAGCTTAAATAATTCATCATTTGATATAGCATATTCATACATCAACGTACTTTCTTATTTTTCCACTTTCTTTTTTCTTTCTTTCTTTTATATTTTTATCATTTATTCTCTTGGGGGGGGGGGGGGGGGG